>APFE031187704.1:69450-79885 GCA_000404065.3 Pinus taeda
ACTGTAGAGCATTTCATGGAGATAGATGTTGTGGTCCCCGACAATCTCCAAGAAATAATTTCACAAGAAAAAATCATGAATTTTTATTCATGAAAAATGTTGAATGTTTCAAGTGTCATAACATTGGGCATATGGCACGAGATTGTAACTTGACATGGGCTCTTACACAAGCTAGACCCATGCAAAAGAAGAAAGTTACACAAGTATGGAGAAGGAAGGAAAGGCAATCTGAAAATCCCTTGAACTCCTCAGTGGATCTAAATTTGTTTTGAGAAGAGTCTGCCAAAAGAAGACAAGCACACATTAAAGGGGAGCTTGTAATTTTTGTTGTTGAACTATCTTAACAGTCACTCTTTGATGAAGACCTTTTATAAGGGAAAAATATGAAGTTAAATCTGCCATAAAAGCAGAGAAGAAAAAGGGGCAGCGCTCAAATGTGAAGTGCAGCAGCGTAATAAGAAAAGTATGCAAAGCATGGAGACCCTCACAGCAGTGGGAAGATAGAACATAAAACACCAGTTTTTGAATTTTTGTTATGGAGCACATGCATTGAAATGCATAGCAATGGAAGGTAGTTTCCTTCTATGTAATCTGAGAGAACATACTCACAGCAGAGTGAGTACAATACACAGCAGTAAAAAGAATGTAATGTTTTTCTTCATATGCAATGCAGCATGCAAAGAAATGCATAAAGAGAAACAGGGATAGCAGATTTTTAATGCACATGGGTGAATGATAATGTGTGGTAGCAGAAAAATGAAAGGAACTGCACAGCAGTGCATTGTGTAAAAAAAATGAATGAAGACTAAGATTGTGTGAAGCAAGGGTGTAAAAGGAAAAGGTAGCAGCCCGTGCTAATTTTTTTTGTTTTGTTGTGTGGAGAATGCAGCACAAAACAGCGTGGGGATGATTTCTCTCTATGTGCAAGTAATGGAGAGTAAAGAGTTAGTGTATGGGCACACAGCAGTATGATGAAACAAAAGGCAGCCACAATGCAAATTGTAGAGGCAACGCAGCAGCAAATAAAAACCCAGGGATGATAGAGTCTATGGTTATGGGTATGGACAGCAGTGAATAAGAAAAGGCAGCAGCGTGATGGCCAGAAGGAGAAGCACAGTAGTGCGAAGAAAATGAAACCAGAACTTAGAGAGAGTGAAGAAATGTGTTTTTACACAGCAATGCAAATAAGAAAATGCAGCAGCATGAAGTTTTTTTTGTTGAAGAAATGAAAGGTAATGGACAGCAATAAATGTAAGTATAGTGAATGTGTTGTTCATTGAATTGAAATACAACATATGCAACAGCAGTGAATGTAAGAAATGTTTACACACAGCAGTGTAAATTTGTAAGGTGGAACAGAGTAATTGTTCCAGAAAAGACAGAGTATTATGTCTTTGAAGAATGCACAGCAATGCAGAGTTTGCAAAGAAATGTAAGTGAAGTGCAGCGACACAACAACAAGTGTAGACACAGCAGTGTGGGGTAGACGCAGCAAAGAAGATGGCACAACAGTGCAGCAGAGAATATCGCAGCATAAAAGAACAATGTAATGAGTATGGCAAATAGTGCAATGAATGTTTTGTTTTGAAAACTGCATCTAAGAGTGTTTGGTAGTAACCCTCCGTGAGAGGAATGAAGTCTTAGTGAATCCTCTGTCAAGAGGGAGATGCTTTTTGAGCATACACATGACTAAATCCCTCATCAAGAGGATGATGCTTTATCAGCATAGTCACAGGTGAAACCCTCTGTCAGAGAAGGTGTTCTCACACATTGTTATGGTGAATCCCCGTCATGAGAAGGTGCTCTTAAGCACAGTTTCAGGTTAAACCCTCTATAAAGGAGAAGATTTTTGTGTTTGTGAACTGCATCATAAGCAGTTGGTGAATCCCTCTATGTGAGGAAGTGTCTGGGTATGACCGAATGCCCAGCAGTTGAAATTAAAGGGGAGTGTTGAATTTGTAATTTCAATCGCGCGCGGGAAACCACAGGAGCAAACCAGAAAACTGGCGGTAAGTTATCGCACCGCTCTTTGGCATGAGGTGGTTTCCGGACAAACGACTCCGATAAAACCTGGAGCAGACGCGTGGATTGGGGTGACATCACCCTCTGACATTTATCGGACGATAAATGTCGGTCAGAACTTGGCATCCGATATGCGTCCGATTTGGTCCTCCGTCCTCCGTCGTCCGATCGCAAGGAAGGTATACGGGGTCTGCTAAAATTAAATGCGTGGAGTAATACTTTGCCCATACCTTATGTTAATGATATGACATGGTTCTTTGGTAAAACATTTAATGTTTTTACGGCGCCTAATGTTTATCTTATACGGAAGTATGGGGGTATGTAATTTTTATTAAATTACATATGAATCGTATGACATATTTTTTATATGAGGGTTGACTCCAAGTTATATTGATTGCACACCGGGAGGTGTAGAACTTGAGTTCACAACACCGAACGAAGACCAGAGAATAAACATTGTAATACAGGGGAAGAACGCACAGAAGTGTGAATGGTTTTTTTTTGTGGGTTGAAATGTAATGTGAGGAGAGTTGGTTTGCAGCAGCGAGGGAAGTAAGTAATGTAAAACACACAGCTCGTAAAAGAAAGGGATGAGACAGAGTCTCTGTTTTTATTTTTGGCACGCACAGCAGTGCATAAAAATGAGTTGTTGTTCGTTGACATTGTATTAAAAAAAACATATTGTAAAACACACAGCAGTGGGAGTGAAGGTGAAGAAGTGAAAGAAGAAAAACCAGGGGCAAGTATGTAAAACCATGAATTGTTTCACACAGCAGTGAAAAGGTAAAACTGTAAATCCCTGTAATTTTTGTTTTTCACACAGCAGTGAATGTAAATGAAATTTTTACACACAGTGGTATAAAATTTCAAAGGAGACAGAGTAATTTCTTTTGTAATGTTTTGGTGAATCCCTCTAAGTGAAAGAGGATGAATATGTCTCAGTAATTTTGTTTTAATTAATAGAAATCATTTTATGGTGGTGAAATACTCTGTTCAGTAAAAATCTTTTAAAAACTTCCCTGTGCACAAAAGATCCTGGAGTAGAGAAATAAAACAGAGCATTGACTCTGTGTTCAGTTAATGTTTGGTTTTGGTATTTTCTCATTGCAAAAAAATCCCAACATGAAGGTCACATTGTGCTGTAGCTATTTCGGTGTACTTACATATGGGAATTTTTCATTGGAATATTTTGGAGAGAAGGAACGGACCTTATTCCAGAAGGATCTAATTGGATGCTAGTCTTTGGAGGAATCAATCAGAGCTTTGCTGTTGTAATCACCTTTTTATTAATGAAAAAATGACGTTTTTTTACTTGGAAAAAAAAACCCAATAAACTATTTTGCATGTGCTTAATGGCAATACTGAGCCGGAAGAAGGGTCTTTCGACTCGCCCCTATTCAGCTCTTTCGTCGACCGTGAGGTTAACCCACCATTCATTGGTCGAACATCCCATTCACAAAAATTCCTGTATGAATTCTGGTAAAATATACTGCAATTTGCGACCATTCAAAATAAAAATAAAAATTTCTAAGATATTGACATTTATAAATACATATTTTTATTAAAAATTATACTAGCAATTGCACCAAATGTTGCAAAGGAAACGCGGTAAGGCATAAATTCAAGAAGAATAGTAACATATAAAAGACTCACAAATTCAATAAGAATAGTGACATATAAAAAATTCAGAGGTGGAGAAGGCTAGGGAGACTTGAGAGAAGAGACAACAATAGTGAACCAACATGATGAGCATGATCACGAGGGGGAGCATGAAAGACATAGTGTGCAGGATGAACCATTCCTTCTCCTAGCTAAGGTCCTAGCTATGCTATTACTGTAACCCTGTCTATGGTGCTTTTTGAGATGCCTTCGCCTCTGGTGGCTGTACCCGTGCCTTTAATGCCTTTGCTTTAGCTGATGGGTAAACAACTGGTGCTTGGTTGGGTCCAATTGGACTTGGATGGAATATAATGCTTGGCAAGGCACAAGCTTAATTTATGTATATAGATGCGCAAAAGGAGCAAGGAATGATGAAACCCCATTTCCGAGAAGGACCAGGGAATGACGAAACCCCATTTCCATTTCACCTAAAATAGGGATATGTGGAACAGCGTGATGAGCATGATCACAAGGGGGTGCATGACAGACATAGTGTGCAGGATGAACCATTCCGAAAGAGTGAGTCAAAGGATGAAGTTGGAGCTATGATAGTGGGGCATTCAATGCCGACAAATACAAAGACATTCAACATGGTACCAAAATTGTAAGTAGATGACTTTTGGGAGAATATCAATCATTTCAAGACAACTTATGACGTTGAAGGAGAGAGAATTTTGGGAAAATATCAATCATTTCAAGACAAAACTTATGATGTTGAGGGAGAGAGTCTGGACATCCCGAGACACTATCTTACAAGAGAACAAAAAAATTGGGGAGCTCATAGGGGTGTGTGCCAATTCAGCAGCCAAGTTGTTTAGTGTAGAGGAACGTCTTAAGACCCTCACAAGGCAGAAAGAGTAGTATAGTTGTGATTTCTAGAACAACCATCAACATGAGTACATAGATAGTGTTTGCGACACTACCAACCCACCTTTATACATTCGGGCGAGAAAGCCATAGTTCTCCAAATGGATCATGTTGGGTGACCCGGTGGAGCAGCATAAGTTGAGCATTAGACATCATCAACATAGTAGACTTATTCCATGTGCAAACATTCATGCATTAAAACCGTCCTAGAGGATGGATTGGTGAGAGATTACGAGTTGGAACTTTATTGGTCAGATTATTCCTAAGAGGATACTCTTAGCCAAGGGCATATTACAGTTTGGGCCTTTAGGCATGGACAATGACAGAGGGTTGAGATGGTATCATAACCCACAAGTCCCATGACTTAGGTGGAATTGGGATCCAGGTGAATCTATTGAGGGCAAGATTAGTTGGAGGATTATTTGGGATCCAGATATCAACGGATCCATTAAGGATCATTTAGCACAAAGGTTTGTACGGTATCTCGGTATCAATATACAAACACTTTTGTTATGGGTAGAAGTGGTACAAACACTTTTGTTGTGTGTAGAAGTAGATTACTTGAAGGCAAGAAATATTTGGGTGGGAGGATTTGTAATATTCCATTTTCTTGATATGGCCAAAATGGACGGAATCTACCCATGGCATTTGCCTTTATTTTTCAGGGGAAAATAATAAAATAAAGTTTCAAAAGAATCCATCAATCCTATTAAAGGGGACACAGGCTAGGCATTTGGATCATCCTGGACACGGGTTAGGCATTGGGATCATCCCGAGTTTGTCTATCTTATTGTGTTTGTTGAGAAGTTGGCGTGGCAGTTCTAGCTTGATCTTGGGGTTGTCTATGTTATTGTGTTTGTTGAGAACTTGGCATGGCTAGTTCTAGCTTGATCTTGGGGTTTTCAGCGTGATCCCGAGACGAAAACCCCAAGTTGAGATTTGTGTGGTGGATCCATCTAAGATTCATAAGTGGGCTTCAACGTCTTAGATTAGTCATTGTTGAGCATCCATACATGTCATTGGTAGGGGCTTTAGTATCACTTGAATGACTTGTATGATTTAAAAGGTGCCACATTAGATATTCACCCCCACAATAGTGTCTCAGATTAGTCATTGTTGAGGATCCATAGATGTCAGATTAGTCATTGTTGAGCATCCATACAGGTCATTGGTAGGGGCTTTGAGTATGACTTGTATGACTTAAAAGGTGCCACATTAGATATTCACCCCCACAACAGTGTCTTAGATTAGTCATTGTTGAGCATCCATACATGTCATTGGTAGGGGCTTCAGAGTATGAGTTGTATGAATTAAAAGGTGCCACATTCGATATTCACCCCCACAATGATTAGTCATTGTTGAGCATCCATACATGTCATTGGCAGGGGCTTCAGAGTATGAATTGTATGACTTAAAAGGTGCCACATTAGATATTCACCCCCACAACGATTAGTCATTGTTGAGCATCCATACATGTCATTGATAGGGGCTTCAGAGTGTGAATTGTATGACTTAAAAGGTGCCACATTAGATATTCACCCCCACAACCAGATTTTTATTTATTTATTTATTTATTAAAAAGCATAAAGGGATAGAATGGAAGTTCTAAATTACTAATGAATAACTAAGTGTTGTCCTATATGTTTCTGATGTATTCTCCATGTGTTGAATTCTAGATGCCCTAACTTCCATGTAAAGATAACATTTTTGTCATACTGAAACTTTTTTGACTCCATAAGCCCAATGAATATTTTCTAATTATGTTTCAACCATTTACACTTCTTTATTTGTTTCATAGAGTTAGCCATCTTATCCATTATCAAAATCTTTAATCTAGTGAGAGAGCCCTCTCAGGTTGAGGAGTCTAAGCCTCAGCCAAAAGTTGGTTTCAAACAGTTACTCAAGGTCTACCTAATTAGTAGCTTGTGAGGGATAAATGTCGTAAGGCATAAATTCAAGAAGAATAGTAACATATAAAAGATTCACAAATTGAAGAAGAATAGTGACATATAAAAAATTCACAGGTGGAGGAGGCTAGGGAGACTTGAGTGAAGAGACAACAATAGTGAACCAACATGATGAGCATGATCACGAGGGGGAGCATGATAGACATAGTGTGTAGGATGAACCATTCCTTCTGCTAGCTAAGTTACTAGTTATGCTATTACTTTAACCCCTGTCTATGGTGCTTTCTTAGATGCCTTTGCCTCTCGTAGCTGTACCCATGCCTTTAACGTCTTTGCTTTAGTTGATGGGTAAACAACTAGTACTTTGGTTGGGTCCAATTGGACTTGGATGGAATATAATGCTTGGCAAGGCACAAGCTTAATTTATGTATATAGATGCGCAGAAGAAGCAGGGAATGATGAAACCCCATTTCTGAGAAGGAGCATGGAATGACGAAACCCCATTTCCATTTCACCTAAAATAGGGATATGTGGACCAACATGATGAGCATGATCAAAAGGGGGTGCATGACAGACATAGTGTGCACGATGAACCATTCCCAAAGAGTGAGTCAAAGGATGAAGTTGGAGCTATGATAATGGGGCATCATTTCAAGACAAAACTTATGATGTTGAAGGAGAGTGTTTGGACATCCCGAGACACTATCTTACAAGAGAACAAAAAAAATTGAGGAGCTCATAGGGGTGTATGACAATTCAACAGCCAAGTTATCTAGTGTAGAGGAACATCTCAAGACCCTCACAAGGCAGAGAGAGTAGTACAATTGTGATTTCTAGAGCAACCAACAACATGAGTACATAGATAGTGTTTGCGACACTACCAACCCACCTTTATACATTCGGGTGAGCAACACAAAGTTCTCCAAATGGATCATGTTGGGCGACCCAGTGGAGCAGCATGAGTTGAGCATTGGACATCATCAACATAGTCGACTTATTCCATGTGCAAGCATTCATGCATTAAAACCGTCCCAGAGGATGGGTTGTGAGAGATTACGAGTTGGAAATTTATTGATCAGATTATTCCTAAGAGGATACTCTTAGCCAAGGGCATATTGCAGTTTGGGCCCTTAGGCATGGACAATGATAGAGGGCTGAGATGGTATCATAACCCACAAGTCCCATGACTTAGGTGGAATTGGGATCCAGGTGAATCTATTGAGGGCAAGATTGGTTGGAGGATTATTTGGGATCCAAATATCAAAGGATCCATTTAGGATCATTTAGCATAGAGGTTTGCCATTTAGGATCATTTAGCATAGAGGTTTGTACGGTATCTCGATATCAGTATACAAACACTTTTGTTATGGGTAGAAGTGGTACAAACACTTTTGTTGTGGGTATACAAACACTTTTGTTATGGGTAGAAGTGGTACAAACACTTTTGTTGTTGGTAGAAGTGGATTAATTGAAGGCAAGAAATATTTGGGTGGGAGGATTTGTAATATTCCATTTTCTTGATATGGCCAAAATGGATGGAATCTACCCATGGCATTTGCCTTTATTTTTCAAGGGAAAATAATAAAATAAGTTTCTAAAGAGTCCATCAATCCTATTAAAGGGGACAAAGGCTAGGCATTTGGATCATCCTGGACACGGGTTGGGCATTGGGATCATCTTGAGTTTGTCTATCTTATTGTGTTTGTTGAGAAGTTGGCGTGGCTAGCTCTAGCTTGATCTTGGGGTTGTCTATCTTATTGTGTTTGTTGAGAACTTGGCGTGGCTAGTTATAGTTTGATCTTGGGGTTTTTAGCTTGATCCCGAGACGAAAACCCCACGTTGAGATTTGTGTGGTGGATCCATCTAAGATTCATAAGTGGGCTTCAACGTCTTAGATTGGTCATTGTTGAGCATCCATACATGTCATTGGTAGGGACTTCAGTATGACTTGTATGACTTGTTTGATTTAAAAGTTGCCACATTAGATATTCACCCCCACGACAGTGTCTCAAATTAGTCATTGTTGAGGATCCATACATGTCAGATTAGTCATTGTTGAGCATCCATACATGTCATTGGTAGGGGCTTTAGAGTATGAATTGTATGAATTAAAAGGTGCCACATTAGATATCCACCCCCACAACCATATTTTTATTTATTTATTAAAAAGCATAAAGGGATAGAATGGAAGTTCTAAATGACTAATGAATAATTAATAGTGAATAAAAATAGACATAAATGATTAAAAATATGGTTATGGAAAGCGGTAACAATATTTTAAAGACAATTTTGGAAGTAAAAGCTAATTTTCCTATTGTATAACTTACCATAACAACAAAAATCTAGTAAACCCTGAACTTTGAAATAAAATAACAAAAAAGAATTACTAAAAGTTGAAAGAAATCAATGGGAAATTTTAAATAATTAATGAATAGCTAATAGGCAAATAAAAAACATAAATTAAAATAAATAAATAAAAGAGAAATTGAAAGTGTCAACAAATTTTTTTACATGGTTTTTGAGGTAAAAACTAATTTTCCCAATATAGAACTTACCATGAGATCAAAAAATCTGGTAAACTCTGAAACTTAAATGGAGTTACATTTACATAGTTTTTATCTTAGAAAAATCTTTGATAATATCTTACACTCTTACTTTAAAATCAATTGTGATCCCTTTCATAGTTTTTATTAAAATGGATCATTTGGAGTTTTTCATACCATAGTTTTAATAATTTAATATCATATATATTTACATTAAGTACTTAAATATTTGTAATGAAATTTTGTAAATGAAACTTAAATGGAGTTACATTTACATAGCTTTTCTCTTACAAAAATCTTTGATAATATCTTACACTCTTACTTTAAAATCAATTGTAATCCCTTTCATAGTTTTTATTAAAATAGATCATTTGGATTTTTTTCATACCATAGTTTTAATAATTTAATATCATATAAATTTACATTAAATATTTAAATATTTGCCATGAAATTTTGTAAATGATTTTAAGAGAATAAAATGTGATGAGAAACGAAAAGTAAGAAAAAGAATCAATAATTATAAAATAATGAAATTAAAGAAATATATTACAAAAATGAATTATGTTCTATTTAAAAATATATAAAAGTAAAAAATAATAATTTATAAAATAAATTAATATTGAATAAAAATAGACATAAATGATAACATGGAAGTTCTAAATGACTAATGAATAATTAATAGTGAATAAAAATAGGTATAAATGATAACATAGAAGTTCTAAATGACTAATGAATAATTAATAGTGAATAAAAATAGACATAAATGATTAAAAATATGGTTATGGAAAGTGCTAACAATATTTTAAAGACAATTTTGGAAGTAAAAGCTAATTTTCCTAATGTGTAACTTACCATAACAATAAAAATCTAGTAAACCCTGAACTTTGAAATAAAATAACAAAAAAGAATTACTAAAAGTTGAAAGAAATCAATGAGAAATTCTAAATAACTAATGAATAGTTAATAGGCAAATAAAAAACATAAATTAAAATAAATAAATAAAAGAGACTAATTTTCCCAATATAGAACTTACCATGAGATCAAAAAATCTGGTAAACTCTAAAACTTAAATGGAGTTACATTTACATAGCTTTTGTCTTAGAAATATCTTTGGTAATATCTTACATCTTTGGTAATATCTTACACTCTTACTTTAAAATGAAACTTAAATGGAGTTACATTTACATAGTTTTGTCTTACAAAAATCTTTGTAATATCTTACACTATTACTTTAAAATCAATTGTAATTTCTTTCATAGTTTTTATTAAAATAGATCATTTGGATTTTTTTCATACCATAGTTTAATAATTTAATATCATATAAATTTACATTAAATATTTGCCATGAAATTTTGTAAATGATTTTAAGAGAATAAACTGTGATGAGAAACGAAAAGTAACAAAAAGAATTAGTAATTATAAAATAAATTAAAAAAT
>APFE031187705.1:0-19098 GCA_000404065.3 Pinus taeda
CCATCCATCACTTTCATCCATGAGTCAGTGACGTCATCATTCCTTTCATCAGAAAGTGATCCATCAGTCTACATCTGGTCTTGCTTCATGTCATGTTGCGTTCTTCATGTTGTCTTCTTCAGAAGGATCTTACATCCTTCTACATGGTCCTCTAGGAAGACATCCACAGTGCTTCCCTTGGCAGTCCTGCATAAGCCCATCTAAATACTTGTTCAAAATAAGAAATGAACACTTAAATCAAACTTACCTTTGTGATGGTCTTTCATCATGACATCTTCCTATAGGTAACAACATCCTGCATACATGTTGACACATCTCTCAAATATATTCATTGTCAAGGGTCTCCATCTTTTTCAGACTTCCAATAGAGTCTTCATATCTTTCCGGGAGATTTCTTAGTCAAATCTTCTTGGTCTTTTGGATGTTGATTGCCTTTACCATGGTTGCATATCTCACGATCTCTTCCTTCCTTTCTTCACACGTTTCTTTCCCAGGAGCTTCCAATTAGAGTTCCTCAATTGTAGTCAACCACCTCATACTTCATATGAGGACATATTATGTTGATTTCATCTAGTGTGACTCATGCCTTCCGACATTCTTTCATAGGAAATTCCTTTCCTTTGTTCATGCTTCTCAATATAGAGCAATGATCTTGAAACCATACATCATGACTTTATAAAATCAAATACAAGCATACATACCTTATTTACCTTTAGGTCATCTAGGCTTCTTTCAACAACTTCCTTGATTGAAAAGATCTTACACCCCTTGATCTGCTTCATCTCTTATGTCATCATACCATCATCCCATGAATTCCACAAGTTGGAGTTCCTGATGAAACACTTGCTTCCTCTCTGCATCGGTGAATCTGCCGATGAGGATTCCATCAAAGAATCTTGAGGATCTCGCATATCCTTATTTAACAAATGTTTCCCTTTTGATTGATGTATGATGAGACTTGTCCTGGATGACTTCTTCCTTTGATCTTTCAATGAGGTCACCAATGCTGATTTGGGGTAGCATCGGATGTGCTCTAGACATGAAAATTGGTGGAGAGGCTAAAGCACATGAGATCTCCAAGGCCCATAAATGGTTTGGACAGATTGTACCCGGTTTGGGAGATATTAAAATAATTAATATTTTTAATGGAGTTCCTAAGTCTAAACTTGGGAAAAATAAAATATTAATGGGTATTAATATAAAATTGGGTTAGAAGGTTCCAAAAGTCATGGATCAAGCCAAATCTAATCTTAGCCATTGATTAGAGATTTAATCTTGGCCGTAGAAGAACCAACGAGAAAAGTATAAGAAGAGGCTTGAGTGTTAGTTGGAGAACACACTAAAGTGATCAATCATTCATTTTGCTAGAGCAGGGTTGCTAAGCAAAAGTGAATTAGTGATCAGCTGTGAGGGGCAGTGAGCACTGGGCAGAGAGGCAGAGATAGTGCCAAGAGACCAACGCAGAAGCAGAGAGTGAGAGCAATAGCCAGAGCAGGCCACGCAGAGCCCAACAGAGACAACATAGAGCCTAGAGGGACTGCATCATCCACGCAGAGACAACATAGAGCCTAGAGGGACTGCGTCATCCACGCAGAAGGCAGAGGGAGTGATGCAGAGGGTCCCAGGGGCTGCGCAATGCCTTAGAGGGATGACACAGAGGGTCTTAGGGCTGATGCAGAGGCCAGAAGGGCCAGCGCTGAGCTTCAGTTGTGCTGCAGAGGGTTTCGTGGGACAAGTTTTCTGAATCCCTATTTCCGAATATAGAGGTATTGTTGTCGTGTATTTTTTTCTCTATTGGGTGAGCCGGTTAGGCACCCAGTTTTATTCGAGGAAATACTGCATAATAATAAACCCTCTGAATAGCTGCATCGGTTTTCCCGCATTGGGTTTTTCCGGGGACATTTGTCCAAAAATAACGGTGTCACTTGTGTGCTTGTTTTCTTTCAGTTGATGATCTGTAGATGTTGTGACTGTATTGTGTTTATTTCGGTATTTAAATCTTTAAAAAATTTGTTCAAAATTTACAAGTAGAAGAAATAAACCAGCAGAATACAGACTAATTTGCTAACAAATAGACTTAGAAAATTCAACAACCAAGAGCTATATCCTTCAAAGTTGACTATCAAACATCCTTCATATTTCTTATGGTGATGTCACGAGCTCTTACTTCTAATGCTTTTCTTCTCCCTTGGGCTTCCTTCTTTCAACTTCCTCCACTTCTTTGTTGAAATGGACTTCTTCTCTATTCTTCTTGTTATTGTCCTTCTTAAGCTAAGGATAATCTTTCTAATGTTCATAGCATTGAATCTTAGCTATGTTCTTGTTTCCTTTTGACATAATGTTTGAATCCTTTCATTTGATCCTTCAACACTTTTGCCCTCAACCTGTCTTCTTCCATCTTGCATAGAAACAACAAGTTGTTGAATGGGATAGCCTTCTTATCCTCATAGACATTGTTACCCTGTTCATCAGTTAGTGCATTTAGAACAATGAGGATTATCTCTCCCAAATCTTGCAATTGAGATCTTATGAAGATAACCATTTATCCTTTGATACCTTCAATTTGTGTAGATCATATCTAAGTGATGTGACCTTCTTTATCGCATCTTCAGAGAATAACTCTACCAGCGTATCATATATATCTCTTTTATATCTCCAATACTGCTATATAGGGATGAGGGCTCTTTGACTGATTACATAAGAATCCCTCGAGCCCTTGTCATGTATTCAGAGGAGACCTTTCTATTGATATGTTCAATGACTTCACTTTTTTCGAGGATTATGTCTATCCTCCTTTTCCATGTAAGGAGTTCCAATGACCCAACTAGCTTATAAATCTCCTTGCAAACATGAAGTCATTTTACCAAATTGATTAAAGAATGAAAGATACTTACTTGACGAGTGAAGATGAAATCTTCAACTAGATTAGTTTGATGATGGTTGAAGAAGATGTATTAGTGCTCCTTTTGGATGATCTTGTTCCAAATGAAAAACCCTTCTTTAGTGAGAGGAGATTGCTCTTTTTATGATGACAACGCCTTTAGATTTAGCTGTCTTTGTTGATGGTGATAGATGAGGATGTTTTGCTCCTTTCTTGGATGATCTTCTACAAGGATAAGGAGGGGATCCTTGTTGCAATGACAGGGAGCTTGCCTTATAGCTTTGAAGATGATGATAATGCCTTCTCCCCTTTAAGATACTTCAACTTCTCTTGTAGTGTCGATCAGAAATGCTTCTAGGATTTTGACTCTCTCCAAGATGATGTGATCTTCAACTTTAAAGTACTTCAAGCTACCTTGCTTTGTAGATAACTTGATGAGGGTCTTTGTGGTCTTTCGATGATGACTATAGGATCCAAAATTTTTGCTGTTGTAGACTGCTTCTTCTATCTAGGGTTTGATTCTTCAATGTAGATCTTGATCTTTTCCTTTGATAACCTTTGACTTGCTTTGATGCCTTTCTTGGAACTCGATCCTTGAATATCTCTTTGATTAGATGCCCTTCCTTTGACTTCAACACCTTAGCTCCAATACCATGTTGAGAAATCTAGGGCATTAGAATTAGTTGATTTCTCTTCTATTAGTGATTGCTTGTGAATGATTTTTACTTGTTTAGATTAGGATCTTCTTTATGTTAGATTCTTAGTGTTCTTCTTCATCAAACAGTAACCAATGCATGAACATAAATAAACAAGAGACACAACATGTAGGCTATGAGCCAAGGCCAAAACCTCTCACTCTTTGAGAGGAAAACCCGCACAAATTTTCCTTATAGAGATTCCAATTGGCGAATACCAAGGCCAAGATCCTTGGCCTATTAGCCACTCCAAGACCAAGCCACAAGTCCTCTTGACTTGTCTTCTCTTCCTGTTGACTCCTCTTCCTCTTTGATCTTCTGAGCATTGAGACATTGACATCACTGAGATCTCATCTAGATCTCTTCTCGTGAGTCGTGAGACCTTCTTACTATCATCATCAATGAACTGTGGTTGTACCAAACTGTTATTTCTTCAAGACTGCTTCTCTGCACTTGATGTGATACCTAGACAGAGAGACTCTTCACTGTAGGAAGCACCTTGCTGTCCCTTTATCTTTCTTTAGAAACTCGTGATCACATTCGAATATGTCTTGTTGCCACTGTGTATTGAGCTTCAGAAAGATCCGAACTGTGTTATGTTGGCCCTTCAATACTCCTTGCTATTACTGTGATCTGAACATAAGAGGGATCCGAATTCCCTACCCAATCTCCATTCTTGTGCCTTACACTGAGCTCTTTTCTCACATCCGAGCTCTGTAATTATTTTGCGAAATATCAGAGGTATTCGAAGTCTTCTCACTGTGCCAAATATCCGAAATTATTTGTTCTACCCAACCGAAAAACTCAGAGATAGATGTGAAATCTTTTGACTGTGGAATAGGCCAAGAGGGCTATATATAGTAGTTTGTTCGTAACTTCGTATATATAAGTGGACATGAGTTTATGAACCGGTGTGTCTCCATAACATGAGCCGACATGAGTTTATGAACCGATGTGTCTCCATAACGTGAGCCGACATGAGTTGTTATTTCAACTTGCAGGCCGACATAGGAAGAGGAGGACTGTGCTTGTCTTTGGAGTGCTATTTGCTAGAATATATTTGACATATCTTTATACATGACATTGACCTTTTGACAAATCCTAAGGCTCTCAATGGGAGCCATCTATAAATAAACTTCCTGCTCATGAAACCCATGAAGTAAGGCATTACAAAAATAATTTCTTCTTTACTTCATTTACAAAATCACAATTACAATGTCATTATGAAGACTGAACCTAGTTACATTTTACAACACTAATTACATCCTTCATTCAACCATATCTAATGCTCTAATATTAAGTCATGTTGTAGGAAAAGCTAAAGTTTATACTTAAGGAGGCCTCAAAAGGGAAAAAAATTCTTTCAATAGGAGATTGCATTTCAAAATAATGCATCATTATAATAGATTATTCTTTCTTAGAATTTTTCATTTGAAGTTTACTAGTACTTCAACATTGGTGGTGCTTTATCAAGGGCAAGTGCTTTACATTCCTCACTTCTTGTTGACTCATGTTTAGATTCTTCATCATAAAAAACTTGTGGATATTTAGTGAATTCATTCACATTAACCTGTATTTTGTGGTTGACGCTGCTCCTTGACTTCCCTGACTCATCTTCATTTAAAAATATAAACATATCATACGAGGAGAATTTTTATTCAGTTATATTGTTGTACAACTTGTCACTTGTAAAACATAAGAACTAAACATTCATCTTCTAGTGCATTGCTGTCATAGGATAGGTTGTAGGCTTCCGTGTGCTAGTCTATAATGCATGAAATGGATTGATGTTCATTTTAAGATCTAGAAAGCCCATAGGATTATGTGCATGCTTTTCTAAAAACCCAAGAGTGCGTAGTTATTCCAGCTAGATTCCCATCTTTTCCAATATCCCAAGTTGAGTAGTGTTTGGTTTAAATATCTGCTTCATGGGTCAACTCGCTTGTCCCTATTTGCATTAGGATTTCAATTCTTCCTGTGCCCACTAGCACAATATTTGGTTAGGATAGGTGTCTTGTGTTATATAAATTTATTATCATATGTATTCAAGGTCATAATAAGAATGCTACCATGTCAAAGATCATTTGAGATGATTACAACATGTGATATGACCTACTTTTATTAAATATCAAGAAAGTTGTGGTTTCATTATTTATATAGTTAGGTCATTGGTTAGCGTAGCTCAACAATCATGGGCACCCATTAGCGACCTTGTTGCCTCAAAATCTAGCAGGTCTTGTGAGGGGAGCTTACATGACAAGCACTATACTAAGTGGCAACACTATGAGGTGTGGCCCACTATCACCTCCTACTCTTTAATGGACTTTCACTATAAGGGACGCTTCCCTATATTGGGTCACCTAAAGGATAGATCTAGTCCAAGGGGTAAAGGTGACAAAGTAGGCCAAGGTGGGTTGTGTTTCTTAGGAACAAGGCTCAACTAGCACTATTAGGGCAATGCACATTTTCTAGGAGGCTTCATTAGGGCACAACGTGATTTAGGGTTAGGGACTAAGCAAGGTCAACATGCTTATCTAGGGTCACAGGGCCAAGAAAAGGCTTGAAATGAATAGGCATGATCAATTTATGGCACAAGAAGCCTTTAACAAGCCTCAAGTTGAAGCCTAGGGCAAACTAGGGCTTTTCTAGGGCAAAAATTTACGTAGGGCAAAGTGTTGATTTTGGGTAGCATCATATGTGCTCTAGCTCCAAAATTTTGTGGAGGGGCTAGAACACATGATACCTCCAAGACCCATAAATCGTTTGGTGAAATTCTGCTCAGATTGTATTTTATTAAAATAATTAATATTTTTAATGGGGTTCCTAAGTCTAAACTTAGGAAAATAAAAATATTAATGGGTATTAATGAAAATATGGGGAGAAGCTTCTAAGAGACGAGGATCAAGTCTCATTTAATCTTAGCCGTTGATTAGAGACTTAATCTTAGTCGTTGATTCGTCAACAAGAAAAGTATAAGAGGAGGTTTGAGGGTCAGTTGGAGACACATGGGGCAAATACTCAGTAACCCAAGGGAAATCGATTCTCAAGGAGTAATAATTCGATTTCAGAGGGACAGTTGCAGGGTGAAGGAAGAGGAGGACATCAACATTAGTCAAAGACCGAGGAGGAGGTGACGTATTGCATCAAAGAGACAGTGCAGAGGGAGAGCTCTGAGAGACAGCGCAGCTAGGGACGCAGTTCTCATGCAGATAATGCAAAGGTGACGCAGAGAAGGCTGGAGGGTCTCTGGGGTATCAGAATTTCTCCAAAGTGAGGAGAAAAATTATCTCAGATGTTTTCTCAGAATTTTCTCAATGTTCTACAGAATCATTCCTTGTAAAGAGATTGTTGCTGAAGATTAGTAAATAAACACTCATCTGCTGCATCGTTTTTCCCACATTGGGTTTTTCCGGGGATGATTGTCCAAAAATAACTGTGTTGATGTGATTGATTCTTGTGCTTGTATTTCTCTATTCTTTTCTCTATGCTATTATGTGATAACTGGAGTAAAATTTATATTGATGTTTACTGAAGGGTTTTGTAAATAACTTATTATGGAAAATAAGTAGGAGAATAGATTAGTTACTACAGTAGAATTTCGTGTTTGGAATTTTCACATGGTATCAGAGCTGAGATTGGGCAAAAGGATTAGAGAATCTGCAATGAGTCGGGAGCATGATGCTGGTGCAGCAACTCAAAAGGACTCGCGCAGTTCTCCTGGGAAAGAGGAAATCATGAAGAATATGGATCACGACTATTCTATGTTAGCTTCCAGACTAGAAGAAGAAGTCGCTTGCTTGGCAAGTTCTGCTTCCTCAAAGGTTTGGTATATTGATAGTGGAGCTTCTGTGCACATGAGAGGAATAAGAGAATGTTTTTCGAGCTATCAAGAAGAACAAATGAACTTCCAAATCACCATGGGAAGTAAGTCAAAATGTACCCCCATAGGAAGAGGTAGTATAGTTTTTCACACAGAAGCAGGGGATCGACTTCAAGCTACGAATGTGCTGCATGTGCCTGGATTGGGGATGAACTTACTCTCTATGTCTCAATTACAAAACAAGGGCTATGATGTTTTCTTTATTGGGAAGAAAGTATATGTCAAACATCCGAGTTGGAAGAAGAAGGCCCAAATTGGAGTCAGAAGTAATAGACTGTATAAGTTATAGCTACAATCTCCAATGGCACTGATAGGTAGCAATGGAGAAAAAGATTTGAATGAACTATGGCATAGGAGGATGGGGCACTTAAACCATGGGGCTCTAAGAATTCTCAAAAGGACCATCACAGGAGTTCCAAAATTAAGTACCAAATGAGACGATGTATGTAGAGGGTGCGCACTAGGCAAGTACGCCAAAGCAGCTTATTCCAGAAGTAATAGTAGGGCTAAGAGTGTTTTGGGATTGATACACTCAGATATCCATGGATCCATGTCCACAAAAGCTCTTAGTGGTGCCGAATACTTCATCACCTTCATTGATGACCATTCCAGGAAGACTTGGATCTACTTTCTAAAAACCAAGGATGAGGTTTTTGATCGATTCAAAGAGTCCAAGGCTCTGGTTGAGAATCTGACAGGGAAGAGGATAAAGGTGTTGCGCTTAGACAATGGTGGAGAGTACATTGATAAGGACTTCACTAATTTCTGCGCAAGGGAAGGCATCAGAAGGGAATGGAGAACTCCATATAATTCGGAGTAGAATGGAGTAGCAGAAAGGAAGAACTTGACTATTGTTGAAGTAGCAAGGGCAATGTTGTATGATTAGGATTGCCCAAATTTCTATGGGCAGAAGCATGCAACACAACAGTAAATTTCCAAAATAGGACTCTTCATAGGGCATTAGGTAAGATTACTTCGGAGAGTGTCTTCACTGGTAAGAAGCCTGAAGTGAGTCATTTCAGAACATTTGGGAGTTTGGCATACTGCCATATACCTGAAGAAAAGAGGAAGAAGTTGGATCAAACTGTAGAAAAAGGATATCTTGCGGGATATAGTGAGAATGCTAAGACATATAGAATCTACCTTCCGGGAGTTGACAAAAACTGTTGTCGCGCAGAGTGTTTAAGCACCGCGACAACGCTCAGACAGGGGGCTGTTACCCTGATCCCCGATCTCTCTGTTGAAGCCGTCTCCCTAGGCTAAGTGGGGTAGACCCTATGGGATAAAGGAAGACCAACTGGGAACCAGCTGGGTTGGGAGACACAACAAGGAAAACAAGCACCTGGAGATTTTAAATGGATAACTTGATGGATTTAAATGATTAAATCATATAGAGTAAATGCCAAAACAAGAAACGACCACAAAATAGAAATAATTTCAGACCAGTGCCTTCGATATTTAAATCAACCATCAATAAAACAAGCTATCCAGATCAATTTTAAATATGTGATGAAAAAGTGACGATAATCCACATAAATGCCCAACATTGTCACATGCGAAAGATTCCATATTTAAAACAATTATCGTTAATTACCAAGTTTTAGAATTAATAATTTTTTTCCAACAGTCAATATAGCTTAAAACATTTATCATAATTTGACCATAGGAAAATCATGCATTTTAATGACCAAAGGAACTTTAAATTTAAATTTAAATTATTCCTTAGGTAATAATGCTTAATGGTAACTGAAAAATCTTTTAATCTTTTAAGGCAATGAAAAAAAAGAATTAAAAGGGCTAAAAAATATAATTTTTCTTTTTAATGGGCCATAGGCCACATTTAAATTTTTTTAACATTAAAGCGCAAATCCCTTTTTCTTAGTTTTTAGTCCCCAAAATTTTTATGATTTTTTAAAATGTTTAGGATTTTTATGAATTTTTAGAATTTTTTTTAATTAATTTTAAAATTTTAGAATTTTTTTTTTTAGGATTTTTTAAAAACGACAAATTAGATTAGAAAGGTGAAAGTAAAAAAAAAAAAAACTAAAACTTAATAAATACAAAATGTTTAGTTTAATTTTTTTATTTATTTTATTTGATTTATTTTTAAGTCACAAGGTTAAAACTTTTAATGTAAATGAAATGAAATCAAAATTGTTTTTCTTTAAACAAATTTAAAAGTTTTATGTTCTTAGGATTTTCTTTGAAATAAAATAAATTTAAATCTACCCTAACTATCCTACACTAATGAATAAATAATACAAAAACATAGACAAAAATAAGAGTTGGAATAATTAAAAAAACTAAACTAACCCTAACACATAACATATGAAAATCAAAGCCTCTCTTCTTTTTACTTTTTTTTTAGGACAAAGCAAAAAAGATCATAAAATGAAAAATTTAACACTAAGTTTCTAACCCTAAGTCGAAACTAAACTAAAAAAAAAAGGTTGAAAGGCGTTTTCGTTGTTGTGGTTTGCAGGTGTTTGACGACGGAGGTAAAGAGCAGGACATCGGTAGCAAGGAGAATGAAATGATAAGAGAATGGAGCCGCGGGGCAGGTTGAGGGATGTGATGGAATGGACGCGGGGTTTTAACGCAAATAGAGACAGGCTCGAGAGAGGGACACTGGAGTTAAGGATGCAGGTTAGAGGGACAACATGGATATCTTTGCCAGCGTAGGTAGAAATAATGGCCAATGGATGAACGCTGATGGATGTTGCAGTTTTGATGCAGCAAGCGATTGAAGAGATGCGAGTTACAACGTGGGAAATGCGTGGAGAGGGATGTGAGAAATGGCAGGACGCAGGTTTTGAATGGTAATTGGATGCAGGGAAATATGCAGCAATGCAGGCTGAGCAGGGTGAAAGGAGGGCGTGAGGAGATTACTGAGGATATCAGAGGGAGCTGAGCTGCGTGTGGAGCTTGGGCAGAGGAAGGAGATGAGGCAGCGTGCAGGATAGAGAAGGGTGCAGTGGACAAGAATGGAATACGCGGGCAAAGGGACGTGAGGGGTATGGAAGGATTTGATGGGGGATCGAGTGTAGGAATAGCTGCGTAAGGGGATGCGATTGAGGGTGGAGAAGGGTCGTTTTTTTTTTTGAATGGCTGTGTGGAGTAAGGATATGCGCAGAGGAGGAAGTTGCTGCGTGGAGGGGAGCTGAGAAAAGGAGTCACGCAGGAGGCTGAGGGAGTGAAGGGGAGTTGAGAAAAGGAGTCACGCAAGAGGCTGAGGGAATGAAGGTAACATGCAGGGATGGGTAGCAGCAGATTCGTTTTGCAGGCTGGATGTGCATCTGGAGAAGCGTTGGCAGCGTGGGGAGGAAGCCACGTGTGTGGCAGTAGCAAAAAGTTGCAGGCCCTAAAAAATTTTGAATTTTTTCAATGAACCCCAAGCAGCGGCAGACAGATGACAAAATTCTCCAGAAAAACTGATAAAAAATTTCAGATCCTTTTGTTTTAGATTTGCCTAAAGAAAACACCACAAAAATTCTCCAGATCTAAAATAAATACTTCTGCAATAGCTGATCCTGAGGCCAGATCTTACCCTCCAGGGCCTAGATCTGGCTTCAAACTAGGGTATCCTCTTCAGTTCTGCACCCTGCAATGACCAAAACAAACTCCCAGAAACAAAATATGCCAAAAACAAAACTAAAAAAAACTCCAAAACCAGTTAAATAATTACAATATTCACAATTTAAAGGCTCTAAGTAGTCATATCTGTTATTAAAATCTTAAAATTAAGATGAGGTGCTTCAGAAAACCCTTCATGCATCCGCAACATAATTTCTAATGATAAGCCCAAGATCAAAACCAGCTGGGCTCTTTAGAAAATGCAATCCGGGAATTGGTTGGTTCAGCCGAGGACTTCCCCAAATGCCTGGTAAACTCAAAATCAAGGATTTCTTGCATAGCTTAATTCAACCATTAACATAGTGAGAGAAAACAATAGTGAAATTCAGATCTAATGGAGATACCTGCCATTATATTCAGAAATTAAACTATCATTCAAACCCTAGTGATCAAACGAGATACCCGTGTTTAAATCAATCTTCAATAAGCTAACATCAATCGCTGAAAATAAATTTTATGCAAGAAAATAAAACATCTTATAACATTTTTTCCGAAGAGTAACACCAGCAGAGATTAACCCCAAAGTCTTTCTTTATTTGCACATGAAAAACGATTAGAAGAGAGCTTTCACTCAGCACATGACTCCCAGGTCGAATGATCTCAGATGACCCCTGACACCCTATTTAAAGATAAATTTCCCAACAGTTAGTTCGAGTGATCCATGCCAAAGTAATCTCGACTGTCGATGAGGATCAAAATCTCTTTTAATCTCATCTGTTGAAATATTAAATGTTGACGAAATTTCACATTTTTTAAATTAAATGCATTTTAATATATTAAAAAATTAAAATTTTGCATTTATTTCCTCAAAACTGTTGACTTATTAATTATTTTTTTTAATTTTAATTTATTTTTTATTTTCTTAGACCCTCGAACTTAGCCTTTGGGAATTTTACCTAGGAACTAGGACCTATGAGGGGATTAATTATTTTCTAACCCTCAAGACATTTTACATTTTACATCTCAAGGGGGAAAACCCATTTGACATAGACCCTCATAGACTACCTAGTTCTGCGACACAAACATAATCTAGCAGATCAGGGAATTTGTAATAAAATAACCTAACCAAATAGTTAGGATTATTCCCAAATTACTTTTACATAGACTCGATCTAGCACACTAGGACTCCCCTAACATTCTGGTGACAAAATCCATTCCAGCCTTGGTGTTAGGTTGAAGGAAAACTCTGCCGACCATGGGTCGGTGAGACAAAAAACCTTCCGGAACGTAGATCATCACTAGAAGATTAGGTTTACCTAGGGAATTACATACATGACACAAATCTGCTAAGATTATTTACAATTTACATATGCAGACCGGGTTTACAACATAACATGATCAGGCTGATGATGATACTCGAACGACACATAGACATTGATCAAGCGCTATCCCTTTTGCGAAAAAGGGGGGTGTACTACTATGGGTAGTTGACACGTTGTGGTCAACATCTAGCTCTACTTGGGGACACGTTGTTGCACTGTAGGAATGAGATAATCCAGAATCTGCATCCGCGCAACACACAACAAAACATAAGTAGCGTCCATCCGAAAATCATCATATAACATTAAGCACAGGAAAGATATAAGTTCTTCATTTATTAACTATCTAGTAACATGAAAAGTATATCTAATCCTAAAGCAGAAATGAAATGTTGAAAAGACAAGGAGTAGGGTTAGAAATACAGAGAATGCATTTTAAATTCTAGCTGGTTAGCATTTAAATTTTATGGTTATTTAAATCATTTGCATCTCTTGAAATTTAATTGCTAAGACAGTGTTTATCTATAGAAAATCTATAGTCATTGCTTGAATTATTTAATGCTCGTTACATGTTGGATATTTTGCAAATATTTTCAAGCAATCATTAAATTACTTCATAAGCAGCGGTTAATTAATTACTTGGTTTTCACTGGCACCAGAAGGCACTGGTCTTAAGTATTTAAAGGGCTAATCAAAGTTTAAAATCGTTGTCTCCCAACCCAGCTGGTTCTAAGTTGGTCTTCCTTTATCCCATAGGGTCTACCCCCCTTAGCCTAGGGAGACTGCTTAAATGGAGAGATCGGGGATCAGGGTGACAACCCCCAATATGAGCGCTGTCGCGGTGCTTAGACATTGTGCGTGACAACACCGGGTAATAGGAAGATTGTAGTACAATGGGATATAATGTTCATGGAGGATAGAGCTTTTAGAAAATCCTGAGAAATGCCTTTTGAAGAGCAGTCTAAGGATGATCCATTGGTTCAGCCACTTCGACCAGCAGAAACCAACACCAGTGTTTCTCCAAAGGACAAGAATCCAGAGATATCACAACAGGTGGAGTCTCAGGGGGAGGAGCAAATAGATCTACCCACTACTAGTGGAAGAACAAGCCGAGAACTTCGATAGATACTACGGGATGCAGAGGATTTCGTTGGACCACCCAGGAATGAGAAAAGGGATCATAGACAACCAGATAGGTACCAAGCCTTGGTGGCTCAAGTTGGAGAACCCTCTAATTTTTAGGAGGTTGTTCAACATCAAGTATGGGTAGATGCTATGGTGGAGGAATACAGTTCCATAATGGTCAACGATGTCTGGGAAGTGGTACCTAGACCTTAGGACATGTCAGTTGTAGGTTCGAGATGGATCTACAAGGTTAAATATGCTGCAAATATCAATGTGGAAAAATACAAAGCCAGGTTCGTGGTTAAGGGGTATGCTCAGAAGGAAGGAATAGACTACGAAGAAACCTTCACCCTAGTAGCCAGGTATACTTCTATCAGATTCGTGATATCCCTTGTAGCACATATGGGGTGGGAGATTCACTAGATGGATGTCAAGACTGCGTTCTTGAATGAGGTGATAGAAGAAGAAGTATACATTGAACATCTGGAGGGTTTTGAGACACATGAGAAGAAATCTCATATGTGCAGGTTGAAGAAAGCCTTGTATGGGCTTAAATAAGCGCCTAGAGCATGGTACGGTCGAATTGATGGTTACTTGCAGAAGATGGGATTCGTCAAGAGTGACGCAGATCCCAACCTCTACTATTTAATGATAGAGAATGAGCCTCTAATTCTAGTGTTATATGTGGATGACCTTTTTCTAACTGGTTTATCCAGGCTCATCAAAGACTGCAAGGAAAACCTAGCTACAAAATTTGACATGAAGAATTTGGGACGGATGCATATTTTCTGGGGTGTGGTAGCAAAAGGGTGGAAGTTTCCTTGGATAGGGAAGATATGCTACAAAGATTTTGAAAAGGTTCAGGATGCAGGACTGTTGACCTATGGCTACTCCAATGATTACCAATTGGAAGAAGATTGATGCGTCTGAAAATAAAGAAATCGATCCTACCTTGTATAGGCAGCTCATAGGGTCCCTAATGTTTCTAGTCAATACCAGGCCAGAAATTTGTTACGCTGTCAACATCCTCAGTCAGTTCATGGTGGAACCAACGAGGGTGCATTGGGCAGCAGCCAAGCATGTTCTCAAATATGTATGAGGAACAGTCGAGCATGGATTAATGTACACCCAAGACAGTGACATCAGGTTGAGTGGGTTCACTAACGCAGATTGGTTGGAAGTTCAGTAGATCGGAAAAGTAAACATTGGATCAGGAATGACCTCCTGGTGTAGTAGGAAACATAAATCCGTAGCTTTGAGCTCAACTGAAGTTGAATATATGGCAGCTAGCACAATGTCGTGTGAAGCCATATGTCTTAGGAAGTTGCTTGTGAATCTACTCAGGAGAAAGATGGAAGAGACCAATATTTTGTGTGATAATCAGAGTTGCATCAAGCTCTCTGAGAATCCAATTTTTCATGATTGGTCGAAGCACTTTGATATCAAGTGTCACTTTATCAGAGACTATGTCTAGCGAGAAGTACAGTGATGGTACACTCTGACAGGGGAACAGGTGGCAGACATTCTCACCAAGGTTCTAGGAAGAACAAAGTTTGTTTATTTCAGGGAGAAGATGGGGATGATTGATAATCTGTTTTAGTAGCAGAAGCAGATAGTGTAGGGAGTTGCAGTGCAACAATTATCAGTGGCAGTGCTATGGGCAGCGTGATGCAACATATTGAGAGGGAGTTGTAGTACAGATGCAGCAATGACAGTGGTAGTGTCATGGGCAGCAATAGAGGTTGCAGCAACATAGTGGATGAAGGGCAATAGGCTGAGCATTAGCAATGCAGAGGACTGATACAGTGGATTAGTGTGATACTTCTACTGGGAAGTATTGCTAGATCACATTCCTTGCTAAGAGGGAGTGTTGATTTTGGGTAGCATTGGATGTGCTCTAGCTCCAAAATTTTGTGGAGGGGCTAGAATACATGAGATCTCCAAGACCTAGAAATCGTTTCGTGAAATTCTACCCGGATTATATTTTATTAAAATAATTAAATTATTAATATTTTTAATGGGGTTCTTAAGTCTAAACTTAGGAAAATAAAAATATTAATGGGTATTAATGAAAATATGGGTGAGAAGCTTCTAAAAGATGAGGATCAAGTCTCATTTAATCTTAGCCGTTGATTAGAGACTTAATATCGGCCATTGATTCATCAATAGGAAAAGTATAAGAGGAGGCTTGAGGGTCAGTTGGAGACACACCAGACAAATACTCAGTATCCCGAGGGAAATCGATTTTCAAGGAGTAAGAATTCGATTTTAGAGGGAGAGCTGCAGAGTGAAGGAAGAGGGGGGCATTAGCGTTAGTCAGAGACTAAGGAGGAGGTGACACAATGCATCAGAGAGACAATGTAGAAGGAGAGCTCTGAGAGACAGTGCAACTAGGGACGCAGTTCTAATGTAGTCCTCTCGCAGATGACGCAGAGGTGATGCAGAGAAGGCTGGAGGGTCTCTGGGGTGTCAGAATTTCTCCAAAGTGAGGAGAAAAATTATCTCAGGTGTTTTCTCAGAAGTTTCTCTATGTTCCTGCAATATCATTCCTTGTAAAGAGATTGTTGCTGAAGATTAATAAATAAACCCTCATTTGCCGCATTGGGTTTTTCCGGGGATGATTGTCCAAAAATAACTGTGTTGATGTGATTGATTCTTGTGCTTGTATTTCTATGTTCTTTTCTCTATGCTATTATGTGACAATTGTAGTAGAATTTACTTTGATGTTACTGAAGGGTTTTGTAAATAACTTATTGTGGAAAATAATTAGGAGAAATAGATTAGTTACTGTAGTAAAATTTCGTGTTTGGAATTTTCACACAAAGGTTGTTAGCCCTTAAATGGAGGGATTAGCCATGGGAAGAGGTTGATTTTGAGGTAAATACTTAACAAACAAGTGTTGAATAACTTGAATCCATCCACTAGGTAATGTGGTCAACCCTAGTTGAAATTGATGTTGTAACCCTAGCTAGCAACTTTCCTTAAGAGGTTGAAATTTAGGTTTGGGGTAGAAATGTAAAATTTAATGAGTTTTTGGTGTGATCAACAATGTGACCAAGGACAGTGCCTTGATTTTTGGGTGATGGAGTCTATGGGATTTCTAATTTAGGAGAAAATACTAAACCCTATCAAGGAGTAAGGAAATATGAAACCCTAGGTTTCAAACCCTCACTATAATTTTTGTGAGGGAGCAAAGTCAATGAGGAGAGCTATCTGAAAGATTCACCCATGGGATTGTCATACAAATTCTATAAGTGGGTAATGCATGCAATGCCATTACCAAGATTCCATAGAATAATTTCAACAATAACTAGCACATAGAAACCATAGATAATTAAACATTCCACACAATAGCCACAAATTACAAAGATTTATCAAATACAAGGTGCACTCACAAGATAGAATGCATGAATCAATCTTTTATTGCTCCAAAATGACATATTCGAAGCCAAATAATAGTTGCAAAGAAAAAATCCTCAATAGATCACATCTCCACAAGATACAAGATACAATTCAGCTAGGCCAAATTCTTTAAGAGGGCCGAATTAGATCACAAGTGATGATGAAAATGAAATGAGCGTGACCTCTATTTATATAAGGTTTATGTCTCCTAATTTAGCCTAGTAAAGCCCCTAAAATGAATTTTGACAAAAAATGACATTGGGTTACAAGCCAACCCATTAGCTAACAACAAAACAAGCCAAATTAGCCCACACGTGCGAGCTAAAATCGCTTTAATTTCTGATTTCATGCCCAATTAGGGCTCAAAATGGCATGCCAAAGTGTGCTATGGTGTGAAAAGGTGCATAGATGCCTAGTTGATCCAAAATTTGAGGGTTGGTCCTCAAATCTACCTCAGTATCTTTTGTGGGGTCCTAAGTGCAGCGGTGGTGCCTTCAATTGGTCTCCATGGATCTCCAACTGTCAAATAAAGCCTCCTCTCTAGCGTTAGGGCTTCCTCTGGCGCAACAAGCTCTCCCTAGTCTCTCAATAGGTGACCATCCTCCTCTAGGCTTTGAATTAGCTCTTGCCCTTTAGGTTGTGTCAAGGCCAGCCTAGGGGCATACTAGGTCCAGTGGTGTCATCATGAAGAATCCTCGAAACGAAGTCAAAGTTGACCAACATGTTGGGTCCTAGAGGTACTCTAGGACATGTGTCATTTGCTAGTGCTATTAGGATGCTCTAGTCTCTCGACATTGCACATGCTTAGGCGATGTACTTCTCTGAAAGGCTTGGGTACCTGTGGAGTGGGTGCCCAAGGCCTAGGTTGCAGTGATCCACCTGACAAAAGAGCATGTATTCAAAGCAACCATCCCATTAGAGACTATGACCAATAATGCATCTAAGTGAATCAAACTTAAATGTCAAGGGCATATTAATACTTCAAACAAAGATCCCCTTCCAAAATCAAGACTAAGTCCTTGCAAAGGTGTTTTCTCCTTTGGTAGGGGTGACTAATAGTCAACCTTATTAGGTGCTTCCAACCCCTAAGGGGAAGTGACATTTCCCTAGTCCACCCTTCAATTGATAGGTGTTAGTGCATAATAATGTGGTAATGGCGGGGAGAAGACTTCATGGTCTAGTGCCATGGTCAAAAGGACCAACTGATGGGGGTGTCCACATCCTGAGTGTATAGATGTGAGGAGGGAACATTCGTCGATGCATGAGATACCAACTTGGCTTGAATTTTCCACCCCCTTATTTGCCTTTTTCTTCTTGATTATACCTTTTATTGCCGCTTATAGCTCAGGGGTTAGAGCTTGCTTTGTATGTTTAGCAATTTTGTTACCCTTTTAAGATGAGTCAGTTTATTGCTCATTGGGGTTGGGACATGCAAGGGCTCCTTGTTGATGTAATGGAGCATCATGTGCTTAGGTCCTTAAGAACCGGGTGATGGCCTTTTGAGGGAGGTAGAACTCTTCCTAAGCTTTTGTCCACGTGCTAATCTATATGTCCTGACCATCTTTTGCATTTTGATTTTCTTTCTTTTGTTTTATTGTGGCCATGATATGCTTTTTCTTTTCTTTTAGCCGCATCAACCTCCTAGGGCAAATTTTTCGGGCCCTATTGAAGATATGTGAACACGTGAGTGTCAAATCCTCAAGAAACAATGACATGTTGTACCCAAAGAATGGAGGTGAGATATAAGGCTTGTAATGTTAGATGTGTTACCCACCAAAATGGGTAACCCCATAGGAGAAAACTTATCTCCTACATTTGATAGACAACTAGCAACCCTTACTAGCCACCATTAGCTGATGATATGCAATGTATCTCCACCACTTGCATTCTCACCAATTCGACTTTAGCACTCGGACGAAGGTAGGCTACCACTCCAAAGGTACTTTGATCATTTTGTAATTGGTTGCTTATACTTGTTTGTTTTGGGAATTAGTATGGATTATGGGGTGATTTGGAAGATTGACACACCATGATCGTGATCTTGTTCTCTCACCTTACTTGGGGTGTTAATCTTTGATCCTAGTCTAGTGGGACCTCTGTTAAGGCCCTTTGGGTATAGGAGTGGCGCTACTTGGGAAGCCCTAGTTGAGATAACGTAGTTCCATCTTCCCATATGTCATAATTAACATCTTCCATCTTACATTACAAGCCCATGTCTCACCT
>APFE031187707.1:6734-28903 GCA_000404065.3 Pinus taeda
CCCTAGCCTACGTTAGCATATTCTACCCTACCCTAGCCTACCCTGCGCTAGCCTAGCCTATTCTACCCTAGCCTAGCCTAACCTAACCTAGCCTAACATATCCTAGCCTACCCTACCTACCCTACCCAGCCTACCCTACCCTAGACTACCCTAGCCTAGCCTACCCTAGCCGAGCCTACCCTACCCTAGCCTACCCTAGCCTACCCTACCCTAGCCTACCTTAGCCAAATCTAGCATGGCCTACCCCACCCTACCCTAAACTACCTAGCTTACACTAGCTTAGCCTACCTAGCCTACTTAGCCTACCCTAGCCTAGCCTACCCTACCTAACATAGCATAACCTAATCTAGGCTACCCTACCTAGCCTACCCTAGCATAACCTAGCCTACCTTAGCATACCCTATCTTCAGCCTAGCCTAGCCTACCTAAGCCAATCCTATCCCATCCTAGCCTAGCCTAGCATACCTAAGCCAATCTTATCCCATCCTAGCCTAGCCTAGCCTACCAAGCCTACTTAGCCTACCCTAGCCTACCCTAGCGTGGCCTACCCTACCTAACATAGCATAACCTATCCTAGGCTAGCCTACCTAGCCTACCCTAGCATAACTTAGCCTACCTTAGAATACCCTATCCCATCCTAGCCTAGCCTAGCCTACCTTAGCCTAGCCTAGCCTACCTTAGCCTAGCCTATGCTAGATTAGCCTAGCCTACCCTAGCCTACCCTACCCTAGCCTACGTTAGCATATTCTACCCTACCCTAGCCTACCCTGCCCTAGCCTAGCCTATTCTACCCTAGCCTAGCCTAACCTAACCTATCCTAACATATCCTAGCCTACCCTACCTACCCTACCCAGCCTACCCTACCCTAGCCTACCCTAACCGAGCCTACCCTAGCTGAGCCTACCCTACCCTAGCGTACCCTAGCGTACCCTACCCTAGCCTACCTTAGCCAAATCTAGCATGGCCTACCCAACCCTACCCTAAGCTACCTAGCTTACACTAGCTTAGCCTACCTAGCCTACTTAGCCTACCCTAGCCTACCCTAGCCTAGCCTACCCTACCTAACATAGCATAACCTATCCTATGCTAGCCTACCTAGCCTACCCTAGCATAACCTAGCCTACCTTAGCATACGCTATCCCATCCTAGCCTAGCCTAGCCTACCTTAGCCTAGCCTACCCTACCTTAGCCTAGCCTACGCTAGCCTAACCTATGCTAGATTAGCCTAGCCTAGGCTAGCCTACCCTAGCCTACCCTACCCTAGCCTACGTTAGCATATTCTACCCTACCCTAGCCTACCCTGCCCTAGCCTAGCCTAGCCTAACCTAACCTAGCCTAACATATCCTAGCCTACCCTACCTACCCTACCCAACCTACCCTACCCTATACTACCCTACCCTAGCCTACCCTAGCCGAGCCTACCCTACCCTAGCCTACCCTAGCCTACCCTACCCTAGCCTACCTTAGCCAAATCTAGCATGGCCTACCCCACCCTACCCTAAGCTACCTAGCTTACACTAGCTTAGCCTACCTAGCCTACTTAGCCTACCCTAGCCTAGCCTACCCTACCTAACATAGCATAACCTAATCTAGGCTAGCCTACCTAGCCTACCCTAGCATAACCTAGCCTACCTTAGCATACCCTATCCTAAGCCTAGCCTAGCCTACCTAAGCCAATCCTATCCCATCCTAGCCTAGCCTAGCATACCTAAGCCAATCCTATCCCATCCTAGCCTAGCCTAGCCTACCAAGCCTACTTAGCCTACCATAGCCTACCCTAGCCTGGCCTACCCTACCTAACATAGCATAACCTATCCTAGGCTAGCCTACCTAGCCTACCCTAGCATAACCTAGCCTACCTTAGCATACCCTATCCCATCCTAGCCTAGCCTAGCCTACCTTAGCCTAGCCTACCCTACCTTAGCCTAGCCTACCCTAGCCTAACCTATGCTAGATTAGCCTAGCCTAGGCTAGCCTAGGCTAGCCTACCCTACCCTAGCCTACGTTAGCATATTCTACCCTACCCTAGCCTACCCTGCCCTAGCCTAGCCTATTCTACCCTAGCCTAGCCTAACCTAACCTAGCCTAACATATCCTAGCCTACCCTACCTACCCTACCCAGCCTACCCTACCCTAGACTACCCTAGCCTAGCCTACCCTAGCCGAGCCTACCCTACCCTAGCCTACCCTAGCCTACCCTACCCTAGCCTACCTTAGCCAAATCTAGCATGGCCTACCCCACCCTACCCTAAGCTACCTAGCTTACACTAGCTTAGCCTACCTAGCCTACTTAGCCTACCCTAGCCTACCCTACCCTAGCCTACCCTACCTAACATAGCATAACCTATGCTAGGCTAGCCTACCTAGCCTACCCTAGCATAACCTAGCCTACCTTAGCATACCCTATCCTAAGCCTAGCCTAGCCTACCTAAGCCAATCCTATCCCATCCTAGCCTAGCCTAGCATACCTTAGTCTAGCCTACCCTAGCCTAACCTATCCTAGCTTAGCCTAGCCTAGGCTAGCCTACCCTAGCCTAGCCTACGTTAGCCTATTCTACCCTACCTTAGCCTACCTTGCCCTAGCCTAGCCTATTCTACCCTCGCCTAGCCTAACCTAACCTAGCCTAACATATCCTAGCCTAGTGTATCCTAACCTACCAAAGCCTAGCGTAACCTCACCTATCCTAACCTACCCAAGCTTATCTTAACTAGCATACCCTAGTCTATCCTACCCTAACATAGCCTAGCCTAGTTTAGCCTAGCCTACCCTAGAGTACCCTGTCCTACCCTACCCTACCATACCCCACATAGACTACCCTTCCCCAGCGTAGCCTTGCTGAGCCTAGCCTACCCTAGCCCAAGCTACCCTACCTTGGCGTATCGTAGCCTACCTAGCCTACCCTAACCTATGCTATCCTACCCTAGCTTACTTAGCCGAGCCTAGCGTAGCCTAGCATAGCCTCGCCTAACCTAGCTTAACCTACCTTATCCTACCCTAACCTACCCTAACCTACCCTATCCTACCCTAGCATAGCCTAGCCTACCCTACCCTACCCAGCCTAGCCTAGCCTAAGCTAGCCTACCCTAACCTACCTAGCCTACGCTACGGTAGCCTAGCCTAGCCAAGCCCACCTAGCCTAGCCAAGCTTATATATATATAAACAATTGAATTAGAGGTAAAAAAAGGTTATCCACTTTTACTTTTCAAAAAACAATCCATGTCCAATTGAAAGCAGGAAAAAAAAAGCTATTGCCGCTCGCAACAACAAGGAAATTGTATAAACAAATAGGCATGAGGCTTCAATTTCAAAAACTTCAAAATATATTTGAAAGAATATCAAGTGTGCTGAAATTGTTTTCATGACAATAGTTGAATTCTAATCGGCTATAGAGATGTCAGTGATAAATACGAATACGAACAAATACGTTATAGAGATGAGTAGCTGTTTATTAAACTCAAATTATGAGTGATTCATAGGAAATTTATTAAAGGCTATTTTGCCTAATTTATGGGTTTATTTGATACTCCGTCTATTCTCTGACGGCATATTCGAAACGAGGGCGATGCTCATCTTATTGATGCTGTTAAGTTTGACATGGGTGCTCTTCGACATTCTCCGTTCGAAGTGGAAGGAGTGGAAGTGACAATGTAGAGAAGTCGCCCTATGCGGAATAGAAGTAGAAGGCCGACATGCCCATTGGCCTCTTCTAAGGGACCGACGGGCTCCGTCGCCAAGGGACTATAAACCTATGCCACTGCATGTTATGCTCGTCAATAGACGGAGTATTAAATAAACCCAGAATTTTGCCGTCAATAAGCTGAGGATGGCGTTGCGCAGCTTAGATAGATTTTCATTCATAGTCCATAGGATGAGATGGCTGGTGATTCAAAAGGTTGAAGTCAATTTCAAATAATAGAAAAATTCAAACAATACAAAATTTCGCGAGATTCACGGCAGCATGCGAGGTGCGGGCAAAGCTATATACGCAGAGAAGTGAGCTGCCTTTCAAGGCTATACAGGGTAGATAAGCGCTGCCTTTCAAGGCTATACAGGGTAGATAAGTGGAAGACAAGATAGAGTAGGTTTAGCCAGATAATATACGAGTTTAGATTGCTATTTTGAAAAGGGTGTTTGATCATTTTCAAGAATTCAGGTTAAAATGGGCATTACAGCTCCATTAAAAATTCATGGCAATTGTGAAAAGATACCGACGAGGGACAAAAGACAATCAATCCCTCAAAACGAATATAATTTTTTCAGACCACCTTAACAAGCTTCGTAAGGAATCAAGGAATACAATGCAGCGAGTTTTCTATTGTACGAATACCGTTGATCAATTTAATACCCTGTGTGATGCAATAGATCGCGTTAGATGAATTTTATTACAGGAAACCAAAATGTAAACTATTTCACTTCTGATCATGAACTTCGTTTTTCCTAAGACTCTTGATAAAAAAATTTAGAATTCACTCGAAAAAAAGAGAAATATTGGTAGTGTACCATTTACACAAGAGTCTAGGTGTACCTGTGCAAGTCGAACGAGATTGAGGGTGTTAATATTGAATAGCTGACAAATGCAGGCCCTGCTTGTCACAGCAGTTTTTCGCTGGACCAAAACTAACCTGCTCGGGTTGTCAAGAGGACAAGCAAATGGCCAAAGAGCTGCCAATAGCATCTCATATCTTCCTCTGCAAATCAAGCGTGTCCCCTTGCCCAGTCTCTTCTCCCCTGTGTGTCAGAGATATTACAGTCTCCAAGACGAGGACGGATAACACACTGAAACAACACACATATACAAGAGGAAGAACAATACATCCAAACAATTGACATACACAGTACAGACAGACAACCCTCCACAACACAACTCTGCGTTACAGTGTCAGTGAAGGAAAGAGCTAACCAGAAAAATCAAGATGACAAAGTACTCCAGTTTTCCCTCTAATTGAATAGATGTTGTAATTTTTCACATTCAAGCCTATAGAAGTCAATTTTCCTATAAACCAATTAGTCAAATAGAAAAATAAGTACCAGAGACAACATGGGGCCAAAGAAGTCCATCACCGCATAGAGCTTTGCCACGGTAGGATCAGAGGAACACTGCTAAAAAATACCGATCTAGCCCGTTCGCGCTTCTCATAATTCAGAACGCTGAAGAAGGGATGAAATAAACCAATACCCATGCCATTTTGACTAGAAAACGGGAGCGTCTTGGGATGCCCAGATGGTTATAATCCTTGGGGATAAAGTTCTTTATCGTCCAACGGCTATCTGTCAGAACCCTTGCACGCCCTTCTTGGAATCAAGGTGTCATTCTCATAATCATATTAAAAATGGGTGAAAGGCTCTTCCATTTATATGTCATCTGTTCTATACCCATACGATTTCGGCTCTGTCTGATTGAGTGACATTTATAATTACAACTCGTTTATCCTCCAACGGTTATCTGTCAGAACCCTTGCATGCAGTTCTTGTAATGAAATTGTCGTTATTATATTCATAATTCGAAAGGCCGGAAAATGACACGTTGCTATTTTCAAATTTCACTTCTATTTCTTTGACATCTATCTTGATACGCATATTATTTCAGCTAGAACGTTGGAGCCTCGTGGATTGAGAGAGTTATAATCTGCCCAGATAAAAATTGTTCATCCTCCCACGGTTATCTGTCAGAACCCTTCACGCCGTTCTTGAAATCAAATGTCCAAGTGTGTTATTCTTATAATCATCTTTTAATGTGGGTTTAATTACAATTTAATTATGATTTTGAAATCGGTTATTTGTCCGAACCCTTGATGTCATTCTTGTAATCAAGTGTGTTATTCTTATAATCATTCTCCAATGTCAGTTTAATTACAATATAATTATGAGTTTGAAAACATTGTCCAGCAACAGGTTGAGGTTGTTAAATGATATTTCCCATTTAAATTTAAACTCATTATATAATTTTGAATAATATTTAAATTTATTTAAAATTTAACTTTATTTAAATTTAAATTATATAATAAGATATTTTTAAGTTCCCACTTTAATTAGCATCATACTTAAGTGTATAAATAAAATTTAACTTTAATTTTATTTAGTAGATAATTTTACAATTGATTTTGGTATATTTATTTATTTAATTTATTTTAACATATTTTTTATTTAATATATTTTATGACAATTAAGATATTTTAAATAATTAGGAGAAGTATTATTATTTTAAATGGGACATGTTAAATGTATAACAAATAAATATATTCGGAATGTTTTTTACTCTTATTATTATGTCTACCTCAGACATGCTAAATTCATAACAAATAAATATATTTAGAATTTTTTTGAGTCTTATTATTATTTCTACATGGGACATGATAAATTCATAACAAATGAATATATTTGGAATGTTCTTGAGCCTTATTGTGAACATAATTATAGATTTTTTTCACGCAAGAAAAAATAATAAATTTATATTAATAAAACTAGTTTACATATGCCAATAAAAAACTGAAATTTCTATCATCAACCATCTACAGCATCCCATATAGTGAGTATATAGAGAAATATCTAACGTAGGAGACCAACATAAAGGGCCATAATATTGGCCACATATCCAACATCCAAAATCATCTAAAAATTCCTTATGCTCTAACTAGACTACATTATAAACATATTCCAGGATCACCATATTTGTAATTAGTTGAGACAAAATAATGGAAATCAAAATATGGTGTAGTTGAGACATATCAAAACCAAAACCAAACCAATGTGGGGATCAAATAACATGAATAATCCTTTTATCGATGAAACTACCGCTTTGGAAAATTGGGATTTCATGACTCCCTATAGTTGATGTAATCCCTTCTTAGAAAGTTTATATGCAATTTTTTTTTCTCTTTGGCAGATGTGAGAGAAGGATAGATCATCGAAGAGTCCAATCAAGGACTGAATTCTTCTTAACCAATTTGAGAGAAAGGGAGATTTGAAACTCAATCTTGATTTTCCCATTCTATAGGTACTTTTGAGTCCCAAAGGCAGCCATGGACGTGAGGGATAAGTTGTGTACATGGTAAATAAGGCCAAATAAGGCCAAGATCTCCACTCTAGTATTGGTACCTTAACTGCAATTCTAGCAAAAATTGTAAGAGTGCCTCTAAGCCAAGGAGATATATGCCCTAGAACCACACAATGACTCCTCGATAGCTCCATAAAAAAACCAACAATGAAATTTTGTCACCAATCAATAGACGTATTACCCTTGTTTACCCTTGTTTATCCCCACTCTAGACACCCTATTAATGTTCTGGAGGGCTATATATGGTGTTATTATTTAGTTCTCTGGTGCTTCTTTTTCTTTCTCACAGCAATGATGGCTAAAGTCCACTAAAACTCAAATAATATATAAAACATTAAAAAGATAAAAATATTTAACCAAAAATATTAAAATATAATATCATAATTATAATATTTCTTATTTAGAAAAAATCTTATTGAATCATATCTTTTAATTATATATATAATATTTATTTAACATCAATTTTAAAATCTAATAAAATAAAATATATAAACCATTTATTTTAAATAAAAAAAAAGTTGTTATCACTTCCTTCATTATTAAGGATTCTTTACCTTTACTATTATCTTTAAAACAAAAACCAAATTTAGTATTTTAAAAAAATTTCAAAATATAATAAACCAAACTCTAGCATGTTTAATATTTTATTCTAAGTTAATGAATTTTGAGCCAACAAATATGTTACTATATTTAATATTGCTAAAGATATTGTCCCCGAGAACATAATTTTTTTATTATTATTATATTTATTTTATATTAATATTAATTTTTTAAGTATATTGAATTATTAAAAAAAAATTATTTCTTTCAAAATAATACTTGTTAGGATAAAATAAAGATATAGATATTTTAGATTAAAATTTTATGTTTGCATATAATTTTAATTATGTTCATTTAAAAATAGCAAGATAATTTTTTAGATTTATTGGAAACTCTTTTTACCTCAATTTAATTTGTAAATTACATTTTTATGTATTATTAAAAATACACTAAAACTTTACTATATTATATATGATGATTCATTTACGTATAATTTTTACTAAATTATATATATATATATATATATATTTAAACAATTATGAAATAACAATATATATATATATATATTTAAAAATTATGAAATAAGAATAAAATCATAATAATTAATAACATTTTAGGATAATATGAAAATCTGATTTTTTTGTGATTTTACTCATTATGCTAAAATAATAAATCTAGAACCTAAAGAAATTAATCCCCAGAACATAGATTTGGATCTATTTTCTTATCAAATATGTTGCAAATAAATACCAAGCTGAACATCCATGGTAACTTGTAGATCAAAAAATGCACCATTCCCTCCACTCTCTTTATCCATCTCTCACTCTCTCCTTGTCCCTCTCTCTCTTCCTTCTTGGCCTTTCTTGTCCCTCTGTAACCCACCCTCCCTCCATATATCTCTCCCACTTAGTTTTATTAGCATCTATATCTCTCCATTTCTCTTTCCCTATTAACATCCTCGTTATGCTTTATCTCTATTTTACATGTTTTCTCAAGTTTTTTACTATATTTTAGGTGATTTATAGGATTATGTCTCCATATTTCCCCCTCTGCCCCTCTCACATTATTCCGCTCTAAAACTTCTCTCTCTTTCAATATCCTTGTAATGATTTATCTCTATTTTATTTCTTGTTCCTAGGGATTTCACTATATTTTAGGTTAGTTACATCATTTCCTCTCCCTCTTCCCCCTCCCTCCTTCTCTCTTTGTTCCCAATCAAAACCTCCTTCATTTTCTCCTACATGCCCCGTGGCTCTCGCTGTCTCACTGCCCCACAACCTCCTCACCAAAATCATTCCATCTCTGTCATTCCCTACCTCTCTCTCTCTCTCTCACCTATAATCTCACTCACTATCCATCTCTTAGTCCAAAATTCCCTTTGTGTCTATCTCTCTCCCTTCTCATCTCACTCCCTCTCTATCTCTTAGTCCCAAAATCTCTCTCTCCCTTCCCCTATTTGATCCTCTCTTTCACTTCTAACCTACCTCTCTCATCTCACTCTATCACTCTGTATCATCCCCTATGTCTCTCAATCACTTACTCTCTATATCTCATTCCCAAACTCTCTCTCTCCCTCTCCCCCAATCATTCTATCTCTCTTTCTCTCCCTTCCCCAAATATCTCACAATAGCTCCCTCTTTATGAAAAATTCCCAAAAAATGCTCTTGTGATCCCTCACGCTTCTTTCCCTATTATGTCCCCTCCACTATTCACCACAACCATCTATCACTCTCCTATCTTTAGCTCCCTCTCCATCCCTCTCTCTAGATATCCCACCACCACTCACCCATTATTTCTCCACTATCCTCTCTCTAGGCCTCTCTCCCTACTCCCTCTCTTTCTCTATCCCTCTCCCTCTTCCTCTTTCCATCCCATACTCTCTAGCCCACTCTCTCTCTACCCATTACCCCCCCGGTCTCTCTAAATTTCTAGTTTTCTCTCTTTTCTCCTCACACTTGAATTCTCTCAATCTTTCCCTCACTCACTCTATCCCTATTTCTCCCTTCATCACTCTCACACCTCCGTCTCTCCCTCTCAATTACTCAATCATTCTCTTTTTCTCTCTCACCACACTATCTCACATACTTGTTGAGCTTCTCTTTCTCCCCATATTTCTTTGTCGTTTATCTCTTGTATCCTTTGCCCCTCACTTACACTTTATCTCTTTCTATATACCCCTCTCTTTATCTACCCTCTCTCTCTCTCTCTCTCTCTACCCATCCCCTCCACTCTCTCTCTTATTTCCTCTCCCTCTACATCACTATCCTCTCCCCGCAACTTCCATCCATCCCTACCCCTCTCCTCCCTTTCATGCAAATCAAAATTTACACTATGTTACACAAGTACAAGCCCATCCTAGTTTCTAATTCCTAAATGTATTTACAATTTAAAAAATTCTATGATGCCTATATATCTATCTATCTATCTATATAATTCTATTAATATAATTTTAAAAAACAAATTATAAAATAAATTATAGTAATTATAAATTAGGTAACTAATATTCTCAAACATGTATATATTTAGCTCACTTGACTGAAATCACAAAATTCTTGTTAGATTCCCGTGTATCACCAACTTAGTTTAAAAAAAAATACAATTGTGACTTATCTAAATCAATATACACACCTAAATATTCCATCCAATCTTCTAATGACAACATTAAGTTTATTTCTTCCCTATATGTTGGGACTCCAATCAAAATTGTGTCATCAAAAAATTGTTTGTGAGAGATATAAGGCCTCCTCCATATAAACACATGAATTCCATATTTCTTTGTGAATTAGATACCTTAAAGGTTCTCCCAAGACCCTCGAGTATTAGGACGAAAAGGAATGGAGAAATGGGATATGCTTTCCTTTTTCCCATAAAATAATTGAAAGTGGAGTAGTGAGTTCTATTGAGAATGATATAAAATAATCAAGTGGTGACAATGGAGTTGAATTAGGTAGTCATGATTCATTGGAGAAGCCAAAAAATTTGAGTACGTGTTACAGGTATGACCATATTATATTGTGGAAATATTTTGAGATATCCACCTTAATGTGCATGCTAGATTTCCTATTTTTGTTTAAAGATTAAAAACATTTTAGAGTTACAATAATTCCATTACAAATTTGTTTGATCTATGACATACCCAGTTTTCTTTGTCAAGATGATTTCTAGAAATGGGGGCTTTAACTAATTTGTAATTACCTTAGAGATGACTTTATAGCTTATGTTACATAATGAAATCAACCTAAACCCATCTAGATCACGAGCCCTATCAAATTTGGGAGATGATGTAAGAAGAATGGTGTTCAACATAGGGAATAGAGGTCTAGTACTTTTAAATTCCTTCACTAGAGGATAAATTTCATTTCCTAAAAAATACCAACAAGCCTAAAATAAATGAGTAGTAAATTCATTAGGTTTAGTGGCCTCTTTTTGAGGAATAAAGGGTATCTCCATCATTAGTCTCGTATTGTGGTACTATTTCACTAAAGAGGGGATATTTTCTGTGATATCTTGGATTGCTTGCAGTCTATTAGAGTTAGTTCTTTCAAAACTAACTTCTATAAGCACATGAATTTGTCCTATAGATCCTTGTGATTTGTGATATTTTCTCCTTATTTCATCATTGAGAGAGAATATTTCTTGTGGTTCCTATGCTTCATCATGGTTTTCTGGAATGCTTTTTTGGTTTTTTCCTTTTCTTTAGCAAGTTAATTCTAAACTTTTACTTCCATAGGATTTCCTCTTATTTCCTAAATTCTTTTATCTAAGTGAGGTGATATCCCTTTTGTACATCATGCTCCTTTCTTACACCTTCTACGCTTATTTGTTGTTGTATTTATTCAATTTATTTGGGTTTAAAGATATTTCCGAGCTCTTGAAGTTTCTAGTCTCTTGAGTTTCTATTGAAATTTATCCATGCATGATACTCATTATACTTTTGTTACTTCCTACCAAGATTTTTATTTACCGAGGAAGTATGGATCCTAATCCATAGACTTTCAAACCTCAAAGGCCTATTTCCAGGTTTGACATTGAGATCTTCGTTAAGAAATAGTAGTTAATAATCAAAACATGTAAGAGGGAGGAACAAAGCCTCCTTCTCTAGAAGGAGTTATGATATTATAATCATATCAAAATGAGAAGTTATTTTATGCTTACATCCTTACCTATTATTGTAGGTGTAGACTGCATTGGAAATCTTCGTTTATTTAACGCCAAACTATCTAATTAGATTCATGAACTAATGAGAATCCAATTCTATAGACCAAATGCCTCCATTTTCTTCATTCAATTATTCGACCATATTAATGTCACTTCCTACTATAAATAGTTCATCTTACCAGAATGCTTTGATATTGCCTAAATTATGTAGAAATATCCCATTTGTCGCTACCATATTTCAAGTGTAGATATTCGTATTACATCCCTTTTCAATGGATCCTACATAGAGAAATTTCCCTAATATTATTATAGGAGCTACCATCTAATCTATAATCTCTACCTCATTTGAATTACATAGAATCATTGATCGTGTTGCTTGTCCTATTGAATACAATACTATAGTTTTACAAGCATTTCAATAGTAAAAGGCTATTGATTGTATCTTTTTACCTGAACACTTTTTTTCTTCTGACATGGCCATTGTAGGGATATCCATACTAATTTTATGTTTGAGAAGAATTCACTTTCAATGGTAATTGAGGCACTGCACATTCCATAAAATTTTCATTCCAAAATTTGACTTATTATTCTCATATCATTTTAATAAAAAATGTTATGAACTTAACGACAATTGTATGAAGTTTTCTTTTTTTTAGAGGTTGGAAAAATCATCTAATTTGAAAATTGTTGATACAACAACAACCAATTTTTTAACATAATTTTGTCACTTTATACTTTATTATATATTAACTATGGACATTTTTCTTTTAAATATTAATGATTTTCAAGCAAACTTTGAAAAGTATTGATGACCCCATTTTTGGAGGGGTTTATTTTTGACACTTTAATTTTTGTTATGTTTTTAGCATGGATAATTATTTTTTCAAATGTTGGTTATTTAACAATTTTTTAAGTCTTCTTCTTATTCTTCCTTGAGATGTTAATTTTTTAAGTATTTTTCAGGTTTATTGTTTTTATTTTTCTTTTCAATTTTTTTGTAAGGAAATTTTAATTTTTTTTTTTGCAAAGTTAAAAAGAGTCGATATTTTAAATCTCAGATTTTCATATTTGTGTGTCATTAACATCAAATAATTATCAATAAAAAAGAAATAATGTTAAACATTTGAAAAAAAAATACAGAATTTGAATATGGATATAATAAAAAACCACATTTTGGAACTTTGTTTGCTAAAAATGGCATGTCAAATAAATGAATTTATGGGAAATTTTGAAAAAAAAGGACTTAAAAGTAGCATTTTTAAGAATTTATGGAAAAACTTAATAATTTTCAAAGTTTTTTTTCAACAAATAATGATTCAGATAAAAATTACAGTGAAAATTAGCTAAATAAATATTAAAGATATAAAAAGGAAATTAAACACTTATTCTTATCACAAAATATGAAAGTGGGAACATTACAAGTATAACTAACAAACAATTATGAAAATTGACCTTGATTTTCAAGAATAACATAAATTTAATCAACAATATCATATAATTCATGTTCATCATCTTCTAGAAATTCATTATTGTCTTCTTCCATTGACTTTCTTGCTTCAGTTTGGCCATTTTCCTCTCCTATTAGACTTTTGATGTCTTTTTCTTTCCAAAATTATCCCTTGCAAATTATTCGATCTAACAATGGTTGAGGTTCCTTTTCCTTTTTTGCCACAAGTGAATAATACCTTTTCCTCAATCCAACTTGCATTTCATCTCGAAGAAATTTAATAGGATTAATTCTTTGTTGGATAAATAATTATCGTAAAGTACAAAATAAATAATTAAGTAAATTATTATAAACACATAAAAAAGAAAAAAGAAAATATTGATGTTGTTAATTTTTTATAGGCCTACATTGTTCTTTTCTTTAACAATTTCATTCCATCATTAATACATTAAGTTCACCATATATCGATCATTACATTATTCATATCTACACCATTATCCATTACCATATGAAATTATATATAAAGAACATCATAATCATCATCAATGCAATGGAACATAAAGGAACAATGGAAGAAAAACATGCAGAGATATAGAGACACCTGGATTGGTCTGAGTCCAGGGAAAATTCTACTATATGGAAAATCCTTGCAAATAATATTCTTCTTCGATCGTCATAAAATCAATCAATTTTGGAGTATCTCATCAAGTGGAAGAACTTATCTAGTGAAGATTCGACATGGAAGGATGAAAATTTTATATAGAAGCATCCAAAACTACTCAAGCGTTGAGGACAATGCTTTTCAGAAGGAGAGGGGCATGTAAGGCCCCTATAGTATTAGTGATTCCAACATTACTATTGTCATTGTATCCCTTATTGTTATTATTGTGCCCCTATTATCCCCATATTGTTATTAGCATGCCCCATAGAAACCCACTATTGTTATTTTTGTGCCCTTATGTTATTACTGTTATGTCGGCTTGATTACACTATGACCCCTTAGACTCCTATATATAGAAGAGAGGTTTAGTCATTTGTATCATCCAAGAATTGTTCATTTGTGTAATGTAAAGGAGGTTGTCCCCTCAAAGAGGATGAATTCTAAGGCATTGGTCTATTTTTCTATCTTTTTGTGAGCTGGTTTCCTAAGAATCTACAATTTTTTGCCAACAATATTGTAGGCTATCAAGGTGTCTCACCAAGCTCTCCTGTATGCATCAAAGGTTCCACTACAAGCTATAATCAAACCAAAAATATCACAGTTGGAACCTTTTCACTCATAAAAAAAGTCATCAACAAGATTTGTTTAAACTTGCATGACACAAGCTCCGTTAGCATTAAGTGCTCTAGCTATTTTCTAAGGTTTCATCTCACAAGCCTTACGTCATGCAACATGTTAATTCTTGTGTTGAGATACTTCTATTAATTTTATCTCACACAAACCCTAGTTCCCAATAATTCACCAAAGCTTTGACCCTTGCATTACAAAAAAAGGGCTACAATATGATTACATCAAGAAGATATGGATGATCTAGTGACTAAGTTGTGAGAATGAGGATGCTCTCCCCCTTTTATAAGATAGGTCAATTAGGAAAATAATATAAAATGGATCAAGCGGACAAAATCCTAATATAAGTTATTAGGGTATATCCACATCACGGTAGTTTACTAAAGATGTACAAGTGTCATGTGGTGATTGAAGGCCACCTCCAATGTGGCATGGTATTTAAGATAAGGATACACAATTAAAGCACTCCTCATGACATGGTTTTCTGCTCTCTAAAAGAGGATTCAAGCTTTAATTCTCCTCAACATGTCCTAATTCAAAACAAACTCCAAGTATTGCGCACTCGAAGCAAGAATCACTCAATACAACTAGGCAACATCTTAGACTATGACATCTTCTTGTAGTTGTCCTAGGGAGGAGTGCCTTTACTCCTAGTGCATGTTACGATGATCCATACTTATGCGGGAACACAACATAATAGAAATATAAATGTAAACACAAGGTTGAGGTAGAAATAAAAATTCTTTTCATTAATATCAAAGAATTCAAATATGCTTGCATAAAAAATGGAAATAAACTAGCTCGGGAAATGGTAGGATATCTCTAAGAACAGATGTGGGGGATACATGCCTCTAAACTATGTTACAATGAGGCTTGAAGACCTATTTATTATTGAGAAACAATGGAGAACCCTAAAAATCCAAAAACCTAACCCCAAGAGATGAAGCACCAAAACAATGGGGTTGATTGGGGTAAATTGGTACATCAAATTTCTGGGGTCGTAACTTTGGCATCTGATCTTCGTTTGGCCATCATAATACCTCATTTCAAAGATATTTAAGATGAGACCAAAAATGAATCGGTAAGCCTATTCAGGAGCTACTTGACCTTTTTGTTTTCCATAAAAATGTTGTTTAGGGCCCCGAAACGGCTCCAAAAGTTTAGGACCCAAAAAACTACCAAAAATTGTAAATTGTGCTACAATTAAGGAAACCAAAAAACTAAAAGAGAAAGTGTTGGCATCCAAGTGGAATAGGAAAGTGGCCACTAATATCCACCTCGATCATCAACCATGCTAAATATAGTAAACTATGGTAGACAATGGTTGACCATGGTAACCTTAGATAACTATGGTCAATCATAGTAAACCACAGTGATCACCATGGTTAAGGTATCGCTAAAAATGTATGATTATTGTTAAACATATCCAACTATTTTTTTACTATGGTTAATGATTTTTTGACTCAAATTGAACATGGTTGACTATGGTTATTGATGTTCACCTTTGAAGGCTCAACTATGTTTAACTATGTCATCAAGCTGAATATTGCTAAATATGATTAACATAGGGTTGACCAAGTTTGATCATGGTCAATTATTTAAACATTGCCTATCAAGTTTTGACTACATTTATCTAATTTGGTTGACTATGTTGAACTATTAATATTAATCAATAATAGTATGCAATTATATTTTACTAAAGTTGAAGAGTGTTGATTGTCAAACATATTCAGACATAGTTTGGCAATGGTTGAACGTGGTTTGATCATGATTGACTATTAATATTAGTATTAAAACATATTAATTATATTATATTAAAACCAAACCTAATTTTTTTATAAAAACTACCCACTTACATATTAAAACTTTGAAAACATAAAAAATATCATGAAATTAAAATTGTCTAATATAGTAAGTCTTTTACTAAATACAAAACCATTATGGTTTATCATGATTTACATTATTTGATAATCTCATATCACACTAAAGAATTAAAACCTTCATTTTCATATTATTCTAAAATCATTTCGTATCTGTCATATTATATTATACTAAAAAATGTAATTTTATATTTAAATGTTAAAACTTGTCATTTAAAACATGTCATCAAATGAAAAGTTAAGTGCTATAGTTATGCCTCCAAAGCTCCGAGAATGGTTCTAGAATATATCTATAATATATGTACATAGTAATCATTTTAGGATGGGTTAAAACTATGGTTGTAAAAGTTATACACACACACACACGGTTTTATATGTGTTATTTATATTACTTATATTAAGGATTTAACGCAATAATATTAATAAATAATCAATAGTATTGATATTCATAAATTATGGTTTTATATTAGTTAACAATCAAACTATTAATACTTTATGTGTCTTAATACACTAATAAATGATTAATTACAACCTACTATAATTGTTAGTGTTTAATAAGATTGAAAATGAGAAATTATAATTAATTAAAGTTAACTATTAATGATTATGTTAGTCACATTAACAATTTGAGCTAGTTAACAGAATGATTGGTTTTGGAGTGTGAGCAACATCAATGGCTAGAGGTATGATTTCTTGGGTGTTAAAGTTTTCGAATTATTTTAAGTGTTTATTCTGCATTATAGAATTGATATTTAGCTATCAGTTGGTATCCGAGCATTTTTTATCTCTACCTTGGTGTTTATAGACATGCTCTGTTTGGCTAAATACCATATTTTGAGAATTTTTTGAATTAAGGCATTTAACTGGAAATATGTCTAATTTTGCTCAATTTTTATGCCTATAATATTTATTTGGTTTAATTATATGCAATTTAGATAATTGGATAATTACTGTGCAAATTTATAGCTATGCTCATATTTAATTTGCAGAAATTGATTATTTCTACTCTAATTAATACATTCTATTTTGGATGAGTATATGAGACCCATTGTTGAATGATTATGCATGAATATTATAGTTTTATTTATGCAATTTATAATTATTCTCATATCAAGTTAAATTTTGTGCATAAAAGAAATAATGTCTAGTGATCCATATAATTTTTAATTGATTAGAGAATAGCCACATCATCTCTAATTAAATAATATTATATATTATGATTGATTAGGATCACATAAATAATATTTAGACATTAATTGTAATTAATTATACTAAATATAATAAATTTTATCCCACATGATTTTTTATTATATTTATATAATTAATTAGGATAAAATATTCATAACTTACCCACATGAATTATGAAATAATAGTTTTATCATAAAGTTCAAATCTAAGATAGAATTTATATCAAATTATAATCATAATATACCCTTTAGAATTATGAATTAAGTGAATAATTTGATAAATTCTATCATAAAGAATAATTTAATATGCTTGAATTGAAAATTTAGCCCACAGGCAATTTTTATGTCATTAGATTCAATTTTAGGCATTGTTTACATTGGTAAAGCATGAAATGTTATTTTTAGGCCTCACTTTTAACATAAGGATATGATTTTTAATTTGATACAATTGTACAACCTTCAAATTTCTCTGATATTTGTTGTGATATCCCCAAACTTAAGGCAGATAACTATAAGTTCTCGAAGGAGAGAGTTCTCCTTCATTTGGGGTGGATGGACATAGACTATGCTATTAGGAAAGATGAACCACTGGCACTCACTAATAGCAGCACTGTAGTGGACATCACGCCTCATGAACGATGGGAGTGATATAATCGCCTAAGAATGATGTTCATTAACACTAAAATTTCAGCTAGTATTTTGGGTTCCATTGATTAGCACGAAAAGGTATGAGACTTGCTGAAAGCCATTGATGATCAATTCGTCACATTAGACAAGGCACTAGCAAGCACCCTAATCATGAAGTTCTCATCCCTAAGGCTCACTAGTGTGAAAGGTGTATGCGAGCACATCATGCAAATGAGGGACACTATGGGTCAATTGAAGAAACTTGAGGTTGAAATTTCAAAGTCCTTCCTCGTGCACTACATTCTGAAAACCCTTCCACACCAATACGGACCCTTCAAAATCTCATACAACACACATAAAGATAAATGGTCAATTAATTAACTCATGACCATGTGTGTTCAAGAGGAAGGGAGACTCGTGATGGAACTAGGAGAAAGTGCAATGTTAGCAATGCGTGGAAAGGGAAAATCTCAAGCCAATCAGAAAGGGAAAGGTAAAGTACCTCCCCAGGCCAATATCAAGAAGGATTCCAAGTTTTCTTCTATAAAAAAAAGGGACACATGAAGAAGGAATACACAAAATTTTTGAAATGACTTGCAAACAAAGGTAATCCAATCTCGTTTGTTTGTTATGAATCTAATATGGTTAATGTCAATATTAACACCTGCTGGATTGATTCTGGATCAACAATTCACATTTTGAATTCCTTGCAGGGTTTGAAAAACCTAAGGAAGCCAGTGGGAAGTGAGCAAAGCATCTTATCAGAAAACAAGATGGACTCGCATGTGGAAGCTATAGGAACATGCTTTTTAACTTTAAGTAGTGGTTTTGTTTTAGAATTAGAAAAGAACTTTTATGTTATGAGTTTTATAGAAACTTGATTTCACTTTCAAGACTTGTACATTTTGGATATTCTTTCAACTTTTCAGAAATATCTTTCAGTTTATTTTATAAATATGATTGTGTTGGGAATGGTATTTTTTCTAATGGTCTCTACTGTATTAATTTATAAAACAATGTCACTTATGATTCAACACATGTTCACACTAGCACTAAAAGGTGTGCTATTAATGAAGATTCCTCTAAATTATGGAACTGGAGATTAGGTCATATCTCCGTAGAAAGAATTAAAATATTAATAAATGAAGGGGTAATTAATACCCTGAATTTTACTGACTTTGAGACTTGTATGGACTGCATAAAGGGAAAGAAGACCAACAAGTCAAAGAAAGGTGCCAATAGGAGTTCAGACATATTAGAGATCATATATACTGATATATGTAGTCCAGACATGGACTCACATTGTCAGAGATACTTCATCTCTTTTATAGATGATTACTCACGATATATGTATCTCTACATGCTTCATCAAAAGAATGAAGCATTAGATGCCTTTAAGATCTTTAAGGCTAAAGTAGAGAAACAATGTAGCAAGTAAATTAAGATCATGAGATCAGATAGAGGTGGAGAATATTATGGTAGATACACAGAAGATGGACAAGCACCTGGGCCATTTGCAAAATTTCTTCAAGAGCATGGAATTGTTGCCCAATACACCATGTCTGGTTTATCCGACCAGAATGGTGTAGCAGAAAGAAGAAATCGAACATTATTGGACATGGTGCAGAGTATGCTTAGCAGCTCCAATCTTCCTAAATCCTTATGGACTGAAGCATTTAAGATGACAATGTATATATTAATTCGTGTTCTAACCAAGGTTGTTCCTAAAACACCATTTGAATTATGGAAAGGTTGGAAACTGAGTTTGCGACATATGCACATTTGCGGATGCCCGTCTAAAGTGAGAATATATAATCCACAAGAGAAGAAGCTGGACCCAAGGACCATTAGTGGTTATTTCATTGGATATGCTAAAAGGTATAAAGGTTACAGATTTTATTATCCATCTCACAGCACTAGGATTGTGGAATCAAGAAATGCAAAGTTTATTGAAAATGACTTGATCAGTGGGACCGATCAAATCAGGAACATAGTTTCTGAGAAGGATCATTCAGAATCTCAACCTTCTATATCAAGTGATTAATTGGTTATTGTTCATAGAACCCCTCAAGTACAAACTGGTGTTGAACAACAAATTGTTGAAGTTCCACAAGATGTTGATGACATTCCAGTAGATCAGGTAGTTCAAGAGTTGCCAAGAACTTTTGAACAACAAGTTGAACCACATAATTCTCACGAAGATAATGGTACAACATTAACAAGATCTATTAGACCAAAGAGACCAACATTTTTTTATGATTATGTTGTGAATTTGCAAGAATCTGACTACAACATTGGATCCGAAAATGATCCCGAGTCTTTTTCAAAACCCATGAGTTGCAAAGAATCAAAATTATGGTATGATTTCATGAAGAAAGAGATGAATTATATAAAGAGTAATGAAGTTTGGGATCTTCTTGAGTTGCCTAATGGTGCAAAAGCCATTGGATGTAAATGGGTCTTTAAGACAAAGAAAGACTCATTGGGAAACATTGAGAGATACAAGGCAAGACTCGTTGCTAAGGGATTCACTTAGAATGAAGGAATCAATTAAATGGAGACTTGCTCTCATGTATCTAAGAAATATTCCTTGCACGTTATTATGGAATTAATAGCCCATTTTCACTTGGAGTTGCAACAAATGGATGTTAAAATGACATTTCTCAATGGAAATCTAGAGTAGGAGGTTTACATGGAACAACTTGAAGGATTCCCCTCTAGTGATGGTGAGCAATTGGTTTGCAAGCTCAAGAAATCCTTATACAGTTTAAAGCAAGCATCCTTCCAATGGTATTTGAAATTCCATAATGTAATTTCTTCATTTAGCTTTGTAGAAAACATTATGGATCAATGTATATACCTGAAAGTCAGTGGGAGTAAAATCTATTTTCTTCTTATATATGTGGATGACATTTTCCTAGTAACCAATGATAAGGGTTTGTTGCATGAGGTGAAAAAATTCCTCTCTAAAAATTTCGATATGAAGGATATGGGTGAGGCATCTTATGTCATTGGCATTAAGATCCATAGAGACAGATTTCGAGGCATCTTGTGTTTGTCTCAGGAAACCTATATTAATAAAATTTTAGAGATATTTTGGATGAAGGATTGTTCACCAAGTGTAGCTCCCATTGTGAAGTGTTATCGAGAATAGTGTACACTCGAATGCTACTATTCCCACTAAGACTAGTGGCTATATTAGAAACAAACAAGTAAAGTCTACTTTTGCTTTCCTTTATGAAAATAGATAGGAGTGCAACAAGGAGACCAACCTTAGTCTTGTGCTTGATTTTCTCTCCTTCCCGATAGAGCTTTGCTACTTCTTCTTCGTCTGCCCAGATTCAAAGAGCACTTGTGGAATCACATGAACATACTACTATCGAAGAAGAAAGATCTATATTCATAAATAACACAGGACCAGATGTGTGTTAACCATAGAAATGCATATATAAGTAAACATACAAGAATATGGAGGAAATCTTGAATAGCTTTATTAAGATAAAAAGTAGCAAGAGGATTACAACCATATGTTTTGACCCAGCATCATCCTCTAGCTAGAAATTCATTCTTCACCTCAAGCAAAGCAAAGATCACCTAATACTATGAATATACACCACAAAACCAACAACACTTCTCTTTAAGATACAAAATTCCAGCCTCTGGATCTCTGTGATGACAGATCCATATATAGATTATTATAGGGAGGTGAGTCATCTTTTGGGGTCTTGATTAGTGTCCTCTCTGTGATAGTTCCTTCTTCCACTTGGAGAATGATGATCTCTTACTCATCCCTGGTCGAAACCATAGAGGCAATTGTCAGAGGGGAAGCTTATGGAAGATTCCATGATCTTCCACCTCGCATTTTTTCCCTACCATTTGTCCATTCCCAACAATCGCACCCTACAGAGGAGCCATTCAGTATGCATCACACCCTATACACTCGGAAGGTGATATGCATCACACCCTCTGCACTGGGTTCTTAGTAT
>APFE031187719.1:0-29547 GCA_000404065.3 Pinus taeda
CTGCAAACTTTGCGGGAACATCAGTTGTATGCTAAGCTCAGCAAATGTGATTTCTATAAAGAGGAAATCCAGCATTTGGGTCATGTGATTTCAAAGGAAGGGATTGTTGTGGATCCTGAGAAAATAAAAACCATATTGGAATGGCCTGTGCCAAAAGATGTGGCGGATATCAGATCCTTCATGGGATTGCCTGGATACTACAGAAGATTCGTGGAAGGTTTTTCAAGGGTGGCATATCCCATCACGTCTTTGCAAAAGAAAGGAAGGTCATTCAAATGGAATTCTGAATGTCAACAAAGTTTTGAGAAGCTTAAGCAGTTACTCACATATGCTCCTGTTTTAAGTATAGCTCATCCGAACAAAGACTATGTGGTATGTACCGATGCAAGTGGAGAAGGCGTCGGAGGTGTGCTGATGCAAGAAGGGAGAGTAATAGCCTATGAATCAAGAAAATTGAAAGAACATGAGCATAAGTATTCTGCTTATGATTTGGAGTTGGCAGCTGTCATACATGTGCTTAAGATGTGGCGACACTACCTTCTAGGAAGGAAATTTCTGTTGTTAACAGATCATCATAGCTTAAAAAATTACTTTAGTCAACCCACACTGAATGCAAGACAAGCCCGTTGGGCAGATTTCTTAAGTGGGTTCGATTTTGACATCAAGCATCTAAAAGGAAAGGAAAATCGTGTAGCCAACGCTCTAAGTCGAAAGGTACATTGTTTATATGAAATTACCTTCAGTAAGTGGGAAAATTCGTTGCAGGAAATGATGAAAATAGCAACAAGCCAAGATGCTGAATACCAACGGTTGAAGCAACAAGTGCCACTTTCCAGCAAGGAAAGTCCGCAGGAATATGAGATCAGCAAGGATGCAATGCTACTTTACAGAAAAAGATTGGTTGTACCAAATGACAACAACCTCAAAAACTTAATCTTGAATGAGTTTCATACCAGTCATTACGCTGGCCATCCCGGGTACCAGAAAATGCTGACTACACTTCGGAAGGAGTATTAGTGGCCGGGAATGAGAAAGCATGTGGCTGAATATTTAGCGCGGTGTTTGGAGTGTCAGCAGATCAAGACGGAGCATCAGCATCCGACTGGATTATTGCAACCTCTACCCATTCCAGAATGGAAATGGGAAATTATATCAATGGATTTCATAACAGGCCTGCCAAAAACAAAAAGAAACAATGACTCTATTATGGTGGTGGTTGATAAGTTAAGCAAAGTAGCACATTTCATACTAGTACAATCCACCTACAGGGCAGTGAAAATTGCGCACATCTTCATGCAAAATGTGTTCAGACTTCATGGATTCCCAAAGACTATAATATCAGATCGGGATGTAAAGTTTACATCCGCTTTCTGGAGGGCGCTATTTGCAGAATCGGGTACACAGCTGAATTTTAGCAAAGCTTATCACCCCTAGACTGATGGACAGACAGAGAGAGTAAATCAGATGGTGGAAGATATGTTGAGGGCATGTGTCATGTAGAAACCGACACAATGGGAGGACTATTTGCACCTGGTAGAATTTTCTTATAACAATGGATATCACACATCGATTCAGATGTCTCCATTCGAAGTCCTGTATGGACGAAAATGTCGGACACCCTCAAATTGGAGTGGCCCGGAGGACAAATTAAAATTGGGACCAGAAATGCTCCAGGAGATGGAGGACATGGTCAAGAAGGTACGAGCCAACCTGAAGGCTGCTCAAGATCGGCAGAAAAATTTTGCAGATAGAAAAAGAAGGTTCAAAGAGTACCAAGTGGGCGATCACGTTTACATCAGAATTCAGGCCAGGAAAAGCACTCTGTAATGGAGAAGTTGTGCTAAACTTGCACCCTGCTACTTCGGACCTTTTCAGGTCTTAGCAAGGGTTGGGCCAGTAGCTTATCAGCTAGCCTTACCAAGCCACATTAGAATTCATTATGTTTTCCATGTATCCATGCTTAAGAAGTATGTTTATGACCCTAAGCATGTGATCAAGTGGCAGAATATAAGGGTAAGGACTGTTGTTAGTTGAACTATTAAAAAAAAATGATTGGAACAAAAGACTGATATTTTTCTTGATTGCAGGTCGAACCGGAAGGAGAGGTCCTAGTTGAACCGCTGAGCATTCTCAACAGGAGAGAAGTGCAGTTGCGGAAGCGGGTTATTACCCAAATTAAAGTGCAGTGGGAGCACTATGGGCCTGACGAGGCCACTTGGGAGGACGAAGAGCTGTTTCGGAAAGCCTATCCGGAACTGTTTGGAGACACTAGACATCGGGACGATGTCCAATCTCAGGAGGGGAGATGTGATGACCCCATAAATGTATTTATTTAAAAGTTTACTGCAGTAAAAACTGAATGACATTGAGAATTTATTTTCTTTTAAAGAGTAATCTGTTGTTTGGAATTATGCATTAAAGTAATGTTTAACGAATTACTCAAAAGAGCATTGAGCTTCCCAAAAGGGAAAACAGTTAATGGAACTGAAAATAACCACCTTCCTTAACTGGAAAGATTTCCATGAAAAAGAAAAGGGGTGAATAGTTTCTCTCTGTGTTGTAGAGACAGACAAAGAAGGAAACAAAAAAGAAAGAACCTTGTTTGGGACTAAGTCTGGTAAGGACCAGATAGTCAAGCACACAGTGTTGGCTTACTGAGGATAGTGATCCGGTAAGCAGAAGCTTGGGGGGAGACTCAGGTCTTGAGAGACTGGTCTCACGGTTGGGAGGATATCAAGCTTTACACAGAGATTTAGACAGGAGACTGATTCCAGACTCACCGTGTCAGTGAAGACCAGGTAAGTAACGGACCCTTATGTCTCCATGATTATCTGTGTAAATTGTAAATGTATCTGTTACTATCAGTTAGATTGTATCTATAGTTAGTAGGCAGGATATAAGCAATCGCTGTACAGAACGAAAGATAGTACGAGAGAGAGTATCTGACAGTTATAAATTACTTAGATGTAATTGAAACACAGTCTGACTATGGTCAGTTGTACAAGCGTAGATAGCAAAACTATAAACCAAATTACAAAATGATTACAGTTATCTGTATAAACAAGAAGTATATGTATTTCTGCATGAAAGAAAATATATGTACAGAGTACTATAAAGCTCAAAAGACAGAACATGCAGTCGGTAACATTTAAAGACTGTTGAATGGTATCTGTAGAAAAACAAAGACAGAATAATAAGAACCATGGCATATCCCATAACTCAGCCAATAGAAGCATTTGACAAACCCTGTTTTGTACCCAAAAGAATGGTTCCAAGTTAAATAATCATCTGAGACGGATAACGGGTTATCCACATCCTGACCACATCCTGGTCGATATAAATCGCGGTCCAATGAGCACGAACAGTCTTAAATCTCTATGATTCAACTTAAACGAATGCCTTTTCTTTATAACTAACTGAATAATAACGACAAACAGGTATTAAGTAAGATAATGGACGAATAATAGCGAACCCTGAAAACCCTGAATCGGTTCAGCTAAAACAGATGAGGGTTCCGGCGAGCCCACAACAATGACAACTTAAACATGATACAAATCTAAAAGACTGTGTAGAGCATATAGATATAATGCGCACAGTATCATAAACATGAGACAAGAATCATGTCGTAACATCGACAACCATTCTTGAAAATAATGTAAAAGTAAAGCATGGACATTGAAATATAACAAGGAAATAACAGAGCTCGATGGTATTGAGTCATAGCCGTATTGACGGTGCCATTCTTGAAGATAATGTAAAATAATGCATAGGTATAACAAAGAAATAACGAAGCTCGATAGTATTGAGACACAGCCGTATTGACGGTTAGAAAACCATAAAACGAGGATTCTGAAACATATGTTATGGCCATTAAATAAGTTACAGCCCCGTAGGGTTTCCAGTCTCAAGAATCATTAGCATGTCACCCATACATCTACAGGGGTTAGATGCAGGTGTGACTGCTCTGCCAACAGTATGCATGAGCCAACAGCGAACATATGTACAAACCCTTGAAGGATGCATTGCCAAAATACATGTGGGTGTGCCCCGAGCAAACAAGATTTTAATCAAGATTTTAAACAAGAACAGACATACGCATTCGGTTAACCATCAAATCCTATGTGTTACAAAAGGGCAACATTTCAACCAGTATCATAAGAAAGCAATGGCGTAATAACTGTGGTAAATATATACATATGTATGAAAAAACCATAGGCCGTGAATCAAACAAGTTCACAGTTTGGTAAACGAGATTTCCCAATATTTAAATTCACGGTCGTAGCCACCAGTATGTTCACAAAATTATACATCAGTTTAAATAAGACTAGGAAAAACCTATAGCTACGGAAGTCAGGGTAGAAACCCAAACCATTACAAGCGAAATGGTGCCGACAATATCTCAAGACCATGTAACCGGATCGAGACCAGGGCTTTGATATAACTTGCAGCCAACCAGATGTTATCAGGTTGGGGTCTCATCCTAAAAACCAGAGTAAACCCTCAGGCAATCCGAGAGAGATAAGGATGCATCAACCAAAAAACAAAACCCTGATGACCAGATAAATACCTGTGTAGCTCGATGGTCCTCATTTGGAGGGGCTCTTCCAGATCCACAGAAGTGGGAGATGTCGTTCACACCTGGCAAGGAAAAGAGAAAACGTTAAACAAATTTCATAAACCTGTAAACACCAAATCGAAATAAATCATTAAGCTGGTGTGCATTTACCTGGCTAGGTCAGGACTGAGAATCCATGTGGAGAAACCCTTCTGTAATGAAGTAAGAACCCGAAGTTGCGGTGGCCTCGGAGCGGAATGGCAGAGTAAACCCTTGCGGTGGAGAGTAGAGAGAGCTGGAGATCGTTGAGCAGAGGAAGAATCATGAATAAACCGGAGGAAACGTGTATATAGCTTACCTTCCGGTGGAGGAAGGCACGGGAAAGTCCAGGTTCAGTGACCATACCACTGTCACGTGATCCAGACAGTAGAACTTAACGTTGTTGCCATATGTCCAACGCTGGAGGTGCCAGCTAACAAAGTCAAAACAACTTTGAATTGCTCGAAGGGTAAAGTATGACATCGTAGCAATGTTAACATTAGACCATCGGTGCAAGGAATATTACATAGGTTAATAAAACTACCTGCCACCATAATTATATCGCCCTTAGGTTAGGCTGGGTACTCGATGGTGGCAGCTAACTAAGGTTACATATATTTAATAAAGTGCAGATACATACCTAAGTTAATAAAGTGCAGATGCATATCTGCGTAGGTACTATTGAAATATATATATATATGAATTTTTTATTTTTTTTTATGGATAGATATAAGCTTATGGGTATGTGATAATGATTCATTACCTTAGATTAAATGAGAAATAACATTGAAAATTATTGATAACCACTATTTTAAAAGAACAATTATTTATTTTTATGATAGCGAAAAGAAGAGTAGAATTACAAGGAATTGAAGTATCTCATAATCTCTTTATCACCCATCTCTTTTTCCTAGATGACATTAATATTTAGCAATGGGTTGAGAAGAGGCCAGAACTACTTAAAGGAAGCTCTTTCTCTTTTACAAAAAGATACAAGTATGATGATTAGCGATAGGAAATCACCCATTAACCATGCACACATATCATATGAGAATATCCATAAAATCTAAGTCTATCTACCATTCAAATAAAAACACGCCAAGGAAAGTTTTAAATACCCAAGGTTTCATTTGAATTAAAACAACTATAAGAAAACTAACTAGCAGTGGCTGGTGGGCAAAGTGGAAAACAAGATTAAACACAGGTGTTCTAAATGGTTGTCAAGAGTAGGTCATCTAGTACTTATAAAAGTGGTAATTGAAGCCATACCAGTTTATTGGGCTCCCTCACTTGGGTTCTAAAATGAGTTTTATAGGACACTAATAAACTCTTTAGCAGATTTCTTTGAGGAGGGAGCAAAGAAGAACATATGATTTCCTATATATCCTGGAATAAAACTTCTCTTCCAAAATTCTATGTAGGGTTGAGTTTGAAGGACCTCTCCAGTTTTGCATCAACCCTAGCAGTAAAATCTAGTTGAAGGCTCATTACGGTCGAGAATATTGGGACAATGGTGGTTACTAGAAAATATGTTTTTCCCTGAAATTTAGATGAATTGATAAGAAATCTTCAAAAGGACCCTAATTCATCAGTAATACGGAAAGAGATGACAAAATCCTTTAATATAGTTGGAGTCGGTCTAGCATGGCATGTTGGAAATGGGGAAAAGTTCAGAATTATATTGAACCCCTCGGTGGGAAGAATTAAAATTTCAGTCACCCTTTGGAAGTGGTCAACAATCTGAATGCACAAGGAAAAGTTTTTGAGCGAAATTCTAGATGATATAAGATCCGCCTTCTGGTCACCAGATGGATGAATGCCGAGAAACTACAACTAGGGAATGAAATGGCAGAATTATGGTAGGAATACACTCTCAAATTAATAAGATCACATGCTAGACGTACTCATCGAGAGGATATCTTAAGATGGGCACATGCACCATAAGGTCATTATAGACCAAAATTTAGATATCTATTATAGGTTGAATATTGGATCCAAGGATATCAGGAGTAGTGGTGGTACAAACTGTGGAAATTGCATTGCCGAGTGAAATCCAAATTTTTCCTCTAGTGTTCTCTCACGAAAAAAATGTTCTCGGCCTTGGAAAAACTACAAAAAGAAGGAAGGACGAAGCTAGTGTAGCTTTTGCAAGAATGTAGATGAATCAATCACACATATGTTTCTAAACTAGCCCTTTGATGTTGGGACATTAGATCTCATCAAGCACATATTGGGATGTAATATTAACTGGAGAGGCCAATCCCTTGAAGGAGCTTGGAGGAGATGGTGGGAAGTGACACATTATAAATCGAAAAAGGTTATATATCTAGTTTATTTCTAGGGTATTTGGTTAGCCCAAAACAAAGAAATATTGAGAGAGATCTCATCAACACCTAAATGAATTCCATGCAAAATGAATTTATTTTTTCCCTTATAGACCACAAAATAGAAGCCATCATAACCATGGTTATGGGGGAAGAAGAAATCAACCATGAGACCCCCTAGGCCTACTTCAATGGGGCCTATCATGAATAGGGAAAATGTGTATGAGGAATGGCTTTACATTTAAATCAACATCGAGTTCTAAAATATAGCATCAATCTAGGATTAGGAACTAGCAATTATGCTCAGCTCTTTTCTTTAAAATTTCTTCTTTTCTGGGCACTGGAGTTGCGATATTTTTCCATTCAAATATTTGAAGACTCTTTAAATGTGACAAATTGGTTCAATTTTGTCCAAAGATGCCATAACCATAGACTATTACACATTTTCGAAGATGTTCTTTGATTAAAATCAACTTTTGGCTTTATTTGTTGCCATCATATTTACAAGGAGCAGAATTAAGTGGAATATTAACTCTTTAAAGAGAGTACTAGGTAGGATCCAGGCTCTTGGTAGGTCATATACCTACTATATGGGATAGTAGACAAATACCAACACCAACTATTTTTTGATCTAGAACTACACGAATATGTTTACTACTAGTATTGTTACATAGATTCATAGTTTCTTTTTACTGAACAAAGTGTGGACTAAATCAATTTAAATTATGTAATTAAAATGGTCAAGTTTTTGTACTGAACATGTATCTAATAGGAGTATTTTTAATGGTCTTTTTGGGTATGATAGAAGCTCTAAAGAGACTCATGTGATGCATAATAAAGAGCCTGAGGGTCATATGAATTTCTATTTTAGGTTTTAGGTCACAAACATGCTTGATAGATAGTGAATGCAATGGGTATGTACAATATAAACTTTTATATCTCAATAAAAAGTTATGATTTCTCTATGAAAAAAATAAGAAGTATTATTGATTTTTTTCTTTAAAGTGGTAAAACTAATCATAATCATGTTATTAAGCAATAACAAATATAATAATTATTAGTTGTTACTGTAGATATACTTATTATTATAGAAGAAAACACATGATATTTAAAATACTCTATTTATAATTCCTAAATAGAGTTCTATATTTATAAATACCTTATATTTTGGCTTATTAACTTATTTTTTTACATTATAAATTTGTTCTTTTAGTTAATAAAAAACACTTTTAAAATCTTATTTTGAAATAAATTTATCAAAAATAATACATATTTAATCTTATAAGATAAAAAATATTAAAATTAAGTAATATTCTTTTATATTCTAATAATTATATATTCTATTTTATTTATAAAAATTATTCCTAAAAAAAATTTCCTTTCATATCTTGAAGAATATTGTTATCAAATGAAATCCATGAGGGTGTATCCAAATTGCAACTCAAGGTTATTAACAACTTTGAACACCATTAGCAATTGCAATGTTTCATTACCTTTGTAGAAATAGAAATATAGTGTCAAACTTCCAAATCTTAGATATCGTCTAAACTAATCGCTAACTCATAACCCTAAAATTTCTTCAATCTTCCAATATTCCACGGTATTTGAACAAAGCATCCATCTTCACTTGAACCTAAAATTCCTTTTCTAACTATGGAAATACAATGTGAGTTCATCATAACTTGTTTCAATTTTAAATGTTGGAGATTCATTATAATTTATCACTAATAACAATAATACTAATACATATGCAGTAGTAAAATCTCTTTTACTAGATCTAATATGACTATAAAAAAATACAACGAATTAATCTTTATTAAACAATTGAGCAACATACAAGTGTGAAACACCACCTGTAAGACTGTCTTTGTAGTACACACTCTCTTATTCACTCATTATAAGAGGACTATATATAACAATCACACATTTAGGAAAGTTGAGCAGAATCCTATAAACCAGGAACAAAATCCTAATCTAGGGTTCGGTTTGAACTATTTCTACATTAATCTCAACACTCCCCCTTAATGGAGAAATGGATTCAAAAATATACCTAACACTTCCTGAAACAACTCAAACTTTATTGTACCAAAATGTTTGGTAAAAATTATTAGCAACATTGTCACAACTATTACAATAATCAATATGGATTTCTTTTCACTGAACTTTCTCCCTAACAAAATGAAATTATGTATTCATATGCTTTGTGTTCTTAAGAAATACTGGATTATTTTCATGTTTGATGGAGCTCTCGTTGTTGCATTTGATCATTGTTGCAACCTTTTGTTCTTCTCCAACATTAATGAGAAGTCTCCTCAACCAAACTTCTTCACATGTTGTTGCACACATAGCCTCATATTCAGCTTCAGTAGAAGACAAGGATATTGTCTTCAACTTTTTGCTGCTCCATGCAATGAGCCCAGATCCAATGTTGAATGCATAGCCTATTATGGATTGTGTGTCATCTACATTTCCATCCCAATTGGAGTCTGAAAAACATGTCAAGCTAACATCACACGAATCAATAAAAATAATACCAAAATCTAAGGTTCCCTGGAGATATCTTAAAACACCTTTAGCTACAACCCAATGACTCTCAAGGGGCTTTGACATAAATCGGTTCAATGTGCTGACTACATGAGCCAAATTAGTTCTAGTTGTTGTCAAGTAGATTAGACTCCCAACCAGTTGTCTATACAATGTCACATCTGCCTCCTTAGATCCATCATCATTCTGAATTTTTAAGTTCTATTGTAAAGGTACTGTTGTAGATTTGCACTGATCCATTTTGAACTTTTCGAGTAAGCTCCTTACACACTTACTTTGTGACAGAAAAGGTTGTCCAAAATCCCTCCGGGCTTCCAAACCCAAACAATAATGTAGCTCTCCAAGGTCTTTCATCTCAGAAACTTGTGACATCTGCTCTTTGATTTCTTTAATGAGATCATCAACATTCCTTGTAATTATTAGATCATCTACATATAAAGAAATCAAAACAAACCTCCCCTTATCAAACATAGTATAATGATTATGGTCATTTTTTCTTATTTTATAACCATGCTACAAGAAAAATGAATCAATTTTGTCATACCATGACCTCAGTTCCTATTTGAATCCATACAGTGCTCTCTTCAACCTGCAAACTAAATGTTCTTCCTCCTATTTGATAAACCCCTCAGGTTGCACTAAGTAGACTTCTTATTTTAAGTCCCCATTTAAAAATGTACATTTAACATCTAGCCAGTGAATCATCCACTGGTGTTTGGTAGCTAAATAAATTATCATTCTAATTGTGTTTAGTTTAGCTATAGGGGCAAATGTTTCATCATAATCTATGCCTTCTTGCTATGAGTACCCCTTTGCATCTTATGGGTTGTTTTCCTTTAGGCAGTTTAACTAAATCCCAAATTTTCTTTCTGAGAATTGATTCATATTCCTCTTCCATAGTAGCCTTCTATTCACTATATTTATTGGCTTCTTTATAACTAGAGGGTTCAACAACATTCATCATACTAGTTATAAAATCATTTTCTCTATATCTTGTTAGCAACTGATCTTTCCTACCTGATCTCCTGAGTGGTAGGGTAGCTTCAAACCTTGTCTGATCATTATCATTCGTGCTTGGCTTGACAGCTACATCATTTTCTTTCCCTTCGTACTGCTGCTGCTTCTTTTTCTATTGCTTCTGCTTTTGCTACTACTACTTCTGCTACTACTCCTTCTGTTGTTGCTCATTGCTATCGCCTGATTCATCACTTCCTTCTTCTGCCAACAAGGGAACGTTCCATTCTTCATTAGCACTGTCATGGCTTCCATCATTAAACCCCTCATGAAACACTACATCTATACTCGCAAATGCTTTATGAGTAGAGGTATTAAACAATTTGTAGGCCTTACATTATGTAAAATACCCAACAAAGATATATTTGATGGCCTTTGAGTCAAGTTTCTTTCTATCTTCCTTTGGGATGTGGGCAAAGGCTTTGCAGCCAAAACCTCTCAAATGCTTAACTGTAGGCTTATAACAAAATAAAGCTTTAAAAGGAGTTTTAAAACCTAAACTTCTTATTGGACTCCTATTCTTTAGATATACTGCAGTATTAATCGCTTCAGCCCAAAAACCGTTAGAAAGATTCTTACCTTTTAACATACTACAAGCACACTCCACAAGAGTTCTATTTTTCCTCTCTGCAACCCCATTTTGTTGAGGAATGTGGGGTAATGTAAACCACTATTGTATCCTATTATATTTGCAATATTTGAGTACAAAATATTTTTTGTACTCTCCCCCTTGATCCGAGTAGGGAATCCTGATGCATTTACCTGTCTCCTTTTCAACCATACCTTTGAACTCCTTGAAGTATTCTAAACTGTTGCTCTTCTTCTTGAGGAAATACACCCAAGTAAATCTAGTACAGTCATCAATAAATAATAAAAAATAGTATGCATTGCCTAATGATCTTGTCTGCATGGGCCCGCATAGATCTGTGTGTACCAGCTCAACTATATCTCTCTTCTTTCTACCAGGATTCACATGAAATTCATCTCTATGCAACTTTCCTAGTGCACATGCATAACAATCAGTATGAGCATATTTTAAAAACAGGAAGACCTTCGACCATACCACTTTTTTGTAAAAGAAACAAATCATTGAAGTTAATATGGTTGAACCTCTAGTGTCATAAGTCCACTGTAAACAAGGAAAATGATCCCAATGCCTCATGTGGTGTCCTTTTGACATTTATCTTGTATAATCCTCCCTCATGAATACCTAATGCAATAGGCTTCATACAATCCAATAGGTCTTTAATGACACAATACGATTTATAAAACTCTACCTTGAGATTCTGATTAGTTATAATAGAGACAGAGATCAGATTCTTTTTTATCCTTGGTACATACATCACATTATGGATATGTTTAAGATTTCCATCAGGAAAAAAAAAATAGGAATATTACCATAACCTTTGATTTGGTACCCTCTATCATTGCCAAGATAGATGTTTGCTCGAGTGTTGGTTTCTTTGAAGTCCTAATACCACTGTTTATTCCTTGTCATGTGGATGGATGCACCTGAGTTGACAAACCAAGTACCTGCTTCATCCTCCTTAGCGAAAAGTACAACGTCATATATGAATAGGTTGATATTGTCATTGTTCTCCTCATGAACAAAATGACGTGCATGCTGCTTATGTCTCTTCTAACCTTCATCAAACTTCCTTTTCATGCAATATTTGGCTATATGGTCAATTCTACCACAATAAACCATTTGGTCGTAGAGTCATTTCTATTGAAAGACATACTTTGGGGTGAGAGAATCTTTCTCTATGGGGTTGCACTACTCTTTTGAGCTGCATTTGGATTTCTTTTGAAGGACTTCTTCTTCGCCATTAAGGCCAGATCTAAACTCTGAGGTTTATGAGGGGGTTTCCTTTCCTCCTCTTGCATGAGAATCCCTATCAATTCTTCAAATATAGAGACTTTTTCTCTTTCATTCAAGCCAATGATGAACATCTGATACTCATCAGTCATACCATTCATGGTAATCGTGATCAAATCTATATATGACATAACTTTACCGATATCACCTAGCTTGTTCTTCAGCTCCTTGATTGGCGAAATGAATGCTACAATTGTCTCATTCTCCTCCATCTTGATGGAGAGAATATTCCTATTCAAGAACAACAATTGATTGGTGTTCTTGACCTCATAGAGATCCTTGAGCGTCTTCCATATATCTGGTGTAGTCTTGCAATCACGGATATGGGGAATAATACAATCTTTGACTGACAATTTCAAGGCCATTCTTACCTTAGTCTAACACTTGTTTGAGTCTTGGATAGTTGTTGTTGTTCCTCCTGCAACGAGGATTGGTTTCACCTCATCATTGTTCACAGTCATCCATTCATTGTGTCACTCAAGTAGTGTTTGCAACTTAAATTTCCAACCAAAATAATTAGATCCATCCAACTTGTTGTTTTCATTGAGGTAAGCTTATGCTACTTGATTATTCATGTTGAATAAAAAAAAAAAACTTCAACCCCGAGAATTAAAAAAAAAAAAAACACCAAATATCCTTTTAAAACAAAACACTACCGAGCACCAAATCCAATAAAAGGGGTCAAGATCCTCTTTTTTCCAATCACCCCACCTTTCTCAAATGAATAACCCCTCCTTTCTTTAATTAAACAATTAAAAAGCTTGAATTCTTTAATAAAACAAACTTAAATTAAAAACACCATACCAAAAGTCAAATTCCTTCCCTTTTACAAATAATCGCCCCTCGGAGCCCCTCCTTTTAATTAAAGAACCTCGATATATTTTTTTATTTGTTTTTATAATTAAAGAATTGAATGAAACTCTTTAATTAAAAAAAAAACTCAGTTACAAAAAACGAGTCTCTTTTCATGTGACTTGAATTTAATATCACCGTGACTTAAATAATATGGAGGGTTAGAGGTGTAAGTCCAAAGCTCTACGTCGTTAGCCTTCTCGAAGGCAATTCCCCCGTCGAGTGCGCACTCATTGAAACGGTGCCGGAGCCATGCTTCCTGCTCCACGACCTCAACCACGCACCAGCAACTCTCACGTTCGTCAACACATCGACACGCAGATCTGGGCAGGCTATTTTTTCCTTCCCTGCCGCCGACCTCACGGGGCACGCATAAAAAATATAGAGATCTAACCTTCTCCTTGCAGTGTCTTCCTCCTCCACGTTGATTTAGATCCAACATGTGGCCTCTGTGTAGCAAAAGAAACATAGGCAGCAGCCTCTGATCGCTACTCGCCTCCACACGGCCTCTGATCACTCCACACGTCCTATTCTCACACAGACGTCCACGGAGATTTTTTTCCAGCTCCAAGGTCGGCGCGATTTTCCTCCAAACACTCGCGTCTTTCTCAAGATAAAAAATCGCGCAAGGGAAGAAGTGAAATCAACACGATCTTCTTGTCAGGGTCCATTTCACCTCAAATCCATCGACCTCTCTCCACTCCACTTAGGGTACACGCTTCCTCAGCCTTGTAGCTCTGTTATCTGGTAAAAAATACAATGAATCAATCTTTATTAAACAATTGAGCAGCTTACAAGTGTGAAACACCACTAGTAAGATTGTTTTGGAAGTACACATTCTATTTCTCATCCATTATAAGAGAAGTATATATAACAATTACCCATGGAAGGAAGTTGAACTAAATTCTATAAACTAGGAACAAAACCTTAATCTAAGATTCTGTTTGAACTGTTTCTACATAATCTCAACAATAACTAGCACAATCTTATAAATTAAATGATTTGTAAATGGACATAGACATCGATCCATAATAATATATTTTAACAAAATAAATTATAACTTTATTTAAATTATTATTACTATTATTATTAATAATAATTATAAAAATAATTAATTTAAGTTAAAAATAATATACATAAAAAACATAAAACACAACTATCATTTTTGGAGATTCCTAATTTGTAAATAAACTTTGTTGTATTACTATGGCTTATCAATATCATATACCAAAAAATTTATAAATCACTTTGATATGACATTTTTGTATCTAAGCAATTTAATTAAAAGGGAAAAAAGACATAAATACTTTAAAAAAATTGAACCTTTTATTTGTGTATAATGTTAAGAATATTTTAAAAGATTTTATGGAGCTTAAATTTCTACCATCTAATTATTTGATAGTTAAATTAAAATTTTGAAATCTAATCATTCTTAATAATTAAATTTAAATTTTGCAAGCTATATGTCTAACTAATAATTAAATTGAAATTTATGAAACTGTCTTTAATTATATCAAATATGGTTTATCATGAAGGGAAAAGATGCAAAAAATTATTTATCCTTAAGATTAAATGGGAGAGATGCATTTTATTCCAGAATTAGTCATTAGAAAATAATTTGTTTTAATCAAACTAAAAATATCTAGTTAAAGTTTTTGGTTAATATATAAGAAAATATTAAAAAAATAAATTAGTTAAAAAAATTAAGGTTGAAAAAACAAAATCATAAATTAGCAAATTAATTGACTAAAATTAGGAAAAGATAAAATATTGTTGACTAATTGATAATATATTATAATACTATTATAAATTGTGGGAAAAATAACAAAATAATTTTAATTTGTTATTATATTAGTCAAATTAATTATTATATAAACTATTAAATGTAATATTATAATATTTATTAGTCGTTAATTTTGTCTATTTATATAGTGTTTCATATTATTGTATAGTCTAATATTGTAATCTCCTATTTCTTGTTGTAGAGAAATAGTGTTTCTTATTTTTTACCTTTTTCGTGCAAGGTTCGAAAAACTAAAAAATATCTAGTAAACATTTACAAACCTAAAATACCATTAAAATATTAGTAAACATCAGCAAACTTAAGATACCATTTAAATAATGATAAAAATTAATAAAATAGAAAAAATCTTGAGTTTAAGATAAAATCAAAATTTTAATTCCACATAATATTTAGTTAAATCCAACTATACAAAACATGATGCTTTTATCCTAAATTTGATGCTTTTATTGACCATGAATAAAGATATATTTTGTTGCTTACATGGATACACAACATATCAATGTTATATACTTAGTTGGACTATATTACAATAATATCTATTATGACATTACAATTTAATAGTTTATAATATTACTATATACACTATTAAATTGTAATATTATAATATTTATTGCTGGTTAATTTTCACTATTTATATTGTGTTTCATATTATTGTACAGTCTAATATTGTAATTTCCTCTTTCTTGTGGTAGAGAAATAGTGTTTTTTATTTTTTACTATTTTTGTGCAAGGGTTTTGAAAACTAAAAAATATCTATTAAAAATAGTAAATATAGACAAACCTAAAAGACCATAAAAATATTGGTAAACATTAGCAAACTTAAAATACTATTAAACTATTAATATAAATCAATAAGATAAAAAATCTTGAATTTAAGATAAAATCAAAATTTTAATTCCACAAAATATTTGGTTGAGTCCAACAATACAAAACATGATGCTTTTATGCTAAATTTGATGCTTTTATTGACCATGAATAAAGATATATTTTCTTGCTTACACCAATACACAACATATCAATGTTATCTACTTAGTTGAACTAAAACCTCTAAAATTTTGGCTATGTTTTCTTTCTTGTTCATTCTAGTATTTTTATTGTTATATTTTCCTTCTTAAATTTGAACTAGAGCCTCTAAAGTTTTACCTATGTTTTCTTTCTTGTTCACTCTATTATTTTGTTATGTTTTTTTTTGTTTATTCTATTATTTAATTGTTAGAAAAATTGGTCCTTTTGCCTCTTACCCCTGGATATTAGACATTAAGTTCTTGTCACTAGAAGATATGTACATAAAATATATGGCTGGTCTATATTTCATTTTAATTTGATAGTTGTAAATTTCTACTAAAATCATATGTTGCATTGGAGTTTTATGGACATGTACCTAGCACCAATGGTTTTACTCTTTTAACATACTAAAAATATATGCGTAATCAAGTTAAAAGAAAAATGTTTAAATTTAGAGACATATGCATTCATTCATAGTATTGCATGGAGATAAGTGAGGTACAACTTGCAGTTTAAAAAGAAAAATGTTTAAATTTAGAGACCTATCCATTCATTCATAGTATTGCATGGAGATAAGTGAGGTACAACTTGCAGTTTAGGTGATTGAGGTGTGTCAACTTTATTTATTTGCATAATTTTTATAAATGGAAATAAAAAATATTATATAAATATATATATATAAAGTATATGATATTAATATCAATTTAGTAGCTTTCAATTTTTTTTAGATAGAGGATTATTTTTTGGTTGTTTTTTTAAATAGATTTTGAATTAATATAATTTAAGTTAATTATTTTTATAATGGATGTGAGTGTATCACAATTTTATATGTAAAAATTAAGATGTGGTTTTTAAGTAGAGAATAAATATAGAATTGATTCTTTATAATAAAAAAATTAGTGTTGTATTTAGAATATGGGAATCAAAACAAATTTACTTTCAACCTTTCAAAGTGATCTCTTTAATTTTATTTTGTACAAATATAGCTGAAAAGTCAAAATCCTTTGCTAGATTTTTCAACTTTGTAAATCTATATTTCTATGTTTAAAAATTTCATTGTCAACACCTTTTTCAACTTTGTAAATCCATATTTCTATATTTAAAAAAAAAAATTGTCACCAAGCAAATATTATGTAAGGGTAACTCATGGTATAAATGAACATTCAATGTACATTGTAAATAGTAAGTTTACCTTAAAATGAAGTTCAATCACATTCCCATATCTATGTGAATTTATGTGTATATAATATTATTATATAGTGTTTGTATTTGGAGAATTTGAACACAAAACTATTTGTTGGGAGCATTATGAGACACATATTACATATAATTCATGGGAAGGAATTTCGATTGGCAACAACGGGTGTTAGAGGTTTGTATATATTGGAAATTTTGGTCAGGATTATACCGAGGGTGATAAATCCTCATTATTATCTTTAAATACTCTCATTGTTTCATCTAGAAGTGTTTTTCGAGCTTCCTCATTACACAATATTTTACCATTGAAGACCTAGTCTAGTGATTATTCCTATACTACTTTGGGAGATGAGTTTTATCATTTTTCTATATTCAAGGTATAAATAAAAAGTTATGTTTAAAAATCCATCGAAAATTGTAAACCTAAAATATGTAGTAAAAATAGGGGTTTTTAAAATCATATAAATATATGGGGATGAATATTTTAAAAAATGAATTTCAATGGAATTTTTTAATATCTACTGAAATTAGGGGTATTCCTTAATATCACATTAGAGAACATAATATGTCATAGGTTCCCTAATTGAAACACTTATTATCTTTTATCTTTTGGTACAAATCCAACAAAATATAAAGAATAAGTTCAACGTCAAGGCTCACAAATGAAGTTTCTAGAAGGGAAACATTTTCTTTCTTTGGAACAAAAGAAACAAGAGGGATGGTAAACATGAGTTTTAAAGTACTTGGGATGATAAGAAGCTACCCTTGCTCACGGGAAAGTTCTAAAATGTTCTAGAGTTCTCATGGACTCTCAAAATGACCACATGTCCCCAAGTTGGATTCCATTATTACACCTTAGATTCTCTACAATAAGCCCAACATATTTTTACCATTTTTACCAAATGTGAGCATCAAGGGGAGCCAAAATTGTGATGATTGATGTATTGTATTGGGCCATGATGAGATGATTGACATAAAATTATTTAACTTTCCAGTAGTCCAAACCCCTTTGCTTGTTTTTCATGGCACATCCTTCTAGTCCTCATTTTAGTGTGTTCAGTTTTATTTCTACATCTAACTACCGCTTTATGTTAGTACACCCCTACAATTAGGAATTTATCTTGGATAGGTATTCAATAATATTGAGGTTGATATACAAGAGATCAAGATCTAGAGAGCCCATAATTACTCAATTTATATACTATGCAAATATGTTTCTTTTAATGCAAATATTGACATACATATGGTTTAACACACATATTTTGTACCCCTCATGGACCCCTTACCATATGTATGTACCACACTTTAGCGATAAACTATTGAAGATGAAGTTACTCTCATTCATGTTGAATGGGCTTTATTTCCAATCCCATGATGGTAGGTCATATCTCTCTACCTTGTGTTGAATAAAAAATTGCTTGAGCCAAGTAGATTTGTAAAAAAGTTATATATAGTTCCTTCTCTTGACTTAGGTTTTTATTCTTCAACAAACAAGAATGGTAGTGATCTTAAGGAAAAAAGGTTGATTGATAAGTTCATATTCCTTCGACGTTGTTATAGCGCTATTTTGGACTCGATATCTAACAATTAGGAAAATCATGAACCCTTTGGTGTTATATACTATGGTCAAGGTTATTATACTTTTATTTTTCATAAAAAAGAAGATATGGATCTAATATTTAGATTTAGGGATTATTTGATGGGCTCAAGGGGATTGTTTCTGACTTAATGAACTCTATATTTCAATCTCAACAAGATTTATTATGTGCATGTATGGATTACATTGCCAAATATTTCCCTAGTTTGCTAGGGTGATGGTATTTTTAGATTTATTGGAGACAAATTAGGTTACTATATTACTTCTTCATGACTCAACGAATATAAATTCTCATATGCAAGAATTAATGTTGAAACATATTTTGCAAAAAGACGCCATAAGGCCATTCAACTTGACTTGAAGGGTTGGATCCATATTCAAGCCTTAGGTTATGAGTAAGTCCCTTTTAAATATAATTATTTCCATGAGTATGGTAACTTTCTGAAAAAATTTCCTAAGGCTCTAGTATTTGAGCTTCCTCCTATCCCAATACCATCTTCTCAATCTAATAATGAGCAAGCAGCATTCCAACAAGCTTCAAGGAAACTTAAGAATAAGTTTTATAAGAGATATCAACCTACCAATAGGTTTTAATTTCAATAGCCCTCTCACTAGAGTAATAGATTTGGAGCTTTACAATCTCTAAGGGTTGAAAAGAAGGCTAGAGAAGCCCAATCTCATCCAACCCACCATTTTGATAAGAGAATCCTAAATCAAATGCATTAAGAGACTATCATTTATTCTATCAAGAAAGAGGTTGTAGCCGAGGAAATGAATAAATCATTATTTTCCAAAAGAAGAGAGAAGAGGAAGAGGAAGTGTTCAATCCTTCCTCCTCTTCTCCTTCTTATTGTTATGTTCAAAAGATCAATCCATTTTTCTCTCCTCAAATAACAAGAAGTAAAAACTTATCCTAGGGATATAATAGGAGTCCATCTCACTTAAATATTTTGTTTTTAGATTACTTTGAACCAACAATTTATAAGAATCTTCCCTTATACTAAAAAATATTATGTTTAATCTTCGACCAATTCAGTATTATTGAATCTCTACATCTAGTTTCAATATAGTTTTACATTCTTCCTTTAAATTTATTCAATGTTTTTTACCTTGCTATGTTTAAGCTTCAATAGATTCATTATTGAATCTCCCCTTTCTTCAATAATTTTCTATATTTTTTTCATTCCTTAAAAAAATTCCATTGTAGAATTTGTTCACGTGTTGGGCAGCCAGAAAGGACAGAAAAATCAGCAACATCTCACTAATTGGGCAACCAAGAAAAAGCCTACTGTTTTGGAAACATCCAAGAATAAAAAGGGAAACATCTGAAAAAGGGAAAACATCTAAAATATATGGGTTTTATCTAATTTCGCAATTTGTGTCTTTTTTATCTTTTGGTAATAAGGAGAATGAGGGCATTGTTTCTAAAACAGGCTCATCTCTTCTTCCTGAATAATATAGTGGCAGTGTTTTGCAGACCTGCGTATTCCAATCTCGGTGACTACAGGCTGTCATGTACTTCTCTGTTTATTTTATTTATTTTCAGATCTGCTGTTTATCAATTAGTCTTGGTGTCTACAGTCTGTTCAGTGGTTTTTTTTTCTCTGTTTGTTTTTATTTTTCAGATCTGCAAGCAGATCAATTGGTATTAGAGCGTAAGATCTTGGAAGACATCCACCTGTTCGAAGATTTTTTTTTTTTAAGGGTCATACATTTCACGCCATTAAGTGGATGAAAAGCATGCCACCCTGTCAAGAGCGTCCAGAGCAGCTAGAGCACTCCCATGCAGCCTCGCCAGTGAATGATTTAGCTAGGGCTCTTCAAGAGCTCATTACGCTGCAACAACAACAACGCCCTCCAGGGCCAATGTAGCTTGATGCACGCTTTCAACTGTCCAAATTCTTAGGGAAAATGAATGGTGAGATTGTTGATTCTTGGATCCGCAGCCTCTCCAACTATTTTCGAACCTGTCCAATAATGAACGAGGAGATGAAACTTCAGATCACCAGTCTACAATTGGAAGGCCTAGCACAAACATGGTGGGATACTCATCTTGAGAATATGTCCTTGGTTGTGGAACTTGGAGAACAAGCCGAGACCAAATCAACGCTTATCACATCTTGGAATCTCTTTTGCGAGGCCTTACGTGAACGCTTCTCTCCTCTAGGATATGTAAAAAATCTCCTTGCCAAATGGTTGCAGCTTCAACAACTACCCAATCAATCAGTGCAAGCCTACATTGATGTCTTCTGCAAGTTGCGCATTCAACTCCATATATCCGATCCAGACGAGGTACTAATTATCAAATTTAATTCTGGTTTGCTAATGCTTCTTCATCGTGAAGTTGAGTTGTTTTATAGTGCTTCATTAGATAAGGCCTTTATTCAGGCCCTGGCGGTGGAATGCAAAGTGGGTACTAGAATCTGATATCCTCAAGCCAGAAATGGCCCATCTTCCTTTGATTCTTCTAATGTCACCTCTGCCTCATCACCCACACCTCACCACACCCCCTGGTGTACATTTCACAAGACCTACTCACATGCTTCTGCAGATTGTCGAGTATTGAAAAATCTTCACCCCCAGAACACTCTTTTTACAGAGGTCAAACAACCAAAGGCCACTACCCCACTTCCAGCTGTTTCTCTCGAAAATCCAATTGAAGTGGACCCCTCTCTTATCCTCATGACTGCTAATGCACCAAACACCTCTGTTACGCCTTTGTTTATCCATAATTGTCAAATCAAACATGAGTTGTCCACGCTTATTCTTGACAATGGGAGTCAAAAGAATCTTGTGTCACAAGACTTAGTTGCACGCCTGTGCCTTCCCACCACTCCTCACCCCAACCCGTATCAGCTCGGTTGGGTCAGAAAGGATGCTCCTCGTCTTACCATCTCACAATGTTGTGCTGTCACCTTTGCTATTGGACCTTTCCGAGATACTGTGGTATGTGATGTTTCTCCTCTATATTGTGTTGATTTATTGATAAGAATTCCCTATGAAGAGGCTATACATGTTGTTTATCATGCTACAGATCACCAATACCACTTGCAGCACGATGGGTGCACCTATGTGCTCACATCCTCAGCTAGCACGGCAACCCAACCTTCCATTGGCAAAGCTCCCATTATGAGAGTCAATTTAAACCAAGATGTTTCTTTGTGCTTGGTTCGCCCTGTCAAGCCAGACAACCTCACCCATCCAGTCCCTCCTTTAATGGCTCCTCTACTCCACGAATTTGCAGATGTCTTCACCCAACCCACAGGGCTTCCTCCAGCACGCTCTGTTGAACACCACATTGATCTTATTCCTGGCGCTTCCTTACCAATGCCCAATCTTATCGCCTTGCTCCTCGAGAAGCAACTGAGATCGAACGTCAAATTGAAGAATTGTTGACATCCGGTCATATTCAGCCGTCATCCTCGCCTTGTGCATCTCCAGCTTTTATTATTCCCAAAAAAGATACTTCTGAATGGCACCTTGTGACATACTATCAAGCCCTTAATAAAGCCACTGTTAAAAACCGCTACCCCCTTCCCCGCATTGAGGATTTGTTGGACCATTTACACGGGGCTTGTATCTTCACAAAGATGGATTTAACTGCAGGCTACCGTCAAGATCGGATGCATGCAGCCGACACATGGAAAATTGCTTTTAAAACAAAGTTTGGGCTATTTGAATGGTTGGTCATGCCATTTGGACTGACCAACACACCGGCCACCTTTATGAGATTCATTAATGATGTTTTCAGGGCACATTTTTGGTAATTTTGTGGTCATCTACCTTGATGACATTTTTGTATTCAGCAAATCTTGGGAAGACCATCTTCAACATGTTCGCACCATACTTGAGTTATTGCGAGCACATCACCTTCAGGTCAAAGAAAAGAAATCCTATTTTGGACAAACATCAGTTCAATATTTGGGATTTATTATTGACAACAAAGGGGTTCGCCCAGATCCCTCTCGTATACAAGCCTTGGCGCAATGGCCAGCCCCTTCCTCTGCACATCACCTCAAGAGCTTCATGCGAGGTATTAATTTCTACAGAAAGTTTGTCTCTCATTTTTCACAGTTGGCTCGCCCTTTGCACCAGTTGTCTCATCAAGCAAAGTTTATTTGGGATTCTGAATCTGAGCAACATTTTGCTCAACTCAAGAGTGCCTTATTCTCTGCTCTTGTTCTTCCCTTGGCAGATATGAATCAACCATTTGAGATAGAAACTGATGCCTCTTAATTCGCCATTAGAGCTATTCTTAAACAGGGAGGCCACCCTGTGGCATACCATTCTGAGGCACTTGCGGATGCTAAGCTCATGTATAACACCTATGACAAGGAATTCTACAGTTTAGTGCAAGATTTGAAGCAATGGCGCCATTACATTCTTGGCAAAGAGACCATCCTCCATATAGATCATCATCCGCTAATCTTCATCAACTCACAACGAAAGATTCAAGAGCAACGCCATTTAAAATGGGCTTCTTACATCCAATAATTCCATCTAGTGATTAAATACAAGAAGGGGACAAGTAATAAGATGGCTGACTTGTTAAGTCGACCGCCTGCTCAGGTCCTACACATTCTATAGGTGCGTTGTGTTGCATATGATGCTTGGAAAGAGATGTATGCAACAGATCCGGTCTTTGGTGAGATATGGGAAGCTTTGCAACACCCTACAGTCATCAACCAAACTCAATTTCTTGATTATACCATTCATGATGGTTGGTTGTATAAATTGAACCAACTATGTGTGGCACAATCTGATGATCGTCTCATTCTTATCCGTGAAGCACATGCATCTTCATTCGGAGGGCATTTTGGCACCGCCAAGACCATTCTCAATCTTCGACGCCACTTCTATTGGCCTACTTTACGAAAGCAAGTGGAAAAATTCATTTGTGCATGTTCTCTTTGTTCACAAAGCAAGCCCTCAAATCTTAAGCATGGTTTGTATCAGCCATTACCAATTCCCTCTCGTCCTTGGGAATCCATTTCCATGGACTTTTCAAGTGGCCTTCCTACTACTTTTCGTAAACATGATGCTATCTGGGTAGTGGTATGTCATTTCTCCAAGATGGCTATATTTCTTCCTTGTCATAAGACTACTTCTGCTGCTCAAACCGCGAATCTCTTCTTCCATCATGTGTGGCCACACTTTGGTTTGCCAAGTAGCATTATTTCAGATCATGATTCTCGTTTTCTCAGTACCTTTTAGCATACTCTTTGGTCTTTGTTGGGTTGCCAACTTCATTTCTCCACTGCTTTCCACCCACAAACAGATGGACAAACCGAAGTTGTCAATCGTACTTTGGTTCACTCACTTCGCAGCTACTTTTCAAAAAACAAACAGTGGGATACATATTTGCACATCACTCAACATAGTTACAATTGAGCAACACACTCCTCAACTCGTTTCTCACCTTTTGAGGTTTGCTTTGGGTTTCAACCCAGTGCACCCTCTGAGATGCCATTGATAATCACCCCTTCTGGGTCTGCACATCAACAACAGGAACAAAAATCAGCTCATTATTTTATACACTCCATTTCTCAACGCCAAGCTCAAGTAACTGCTGCTTTGCCAGCAGCCCAAGCTTGTGCCAAACAGAGACATGACAAGCAGCGAACACACTTGTCTTTTCAACCTGGAGATCGTGTGTGGCTCTTGTTGGACAAGCAACGCTTCAAGGGCCAGCATCATAAGCTGCACCCTCTGAGATATGACCAATATACTGTTCTCGAACGCATTGAGAAAATGCATATCGCTTGGACTTGCCTTCCGAGCTTGGCATCCACGATGTTCTTAATGTTAATAATCTCAAATTATTTGAACCACCTCTTCTTGAAGAATTTGTTACAATTCATCATCCGGTTGATAATATTCCAGATTTTCAGCCTCCTCTGCTCAAAGATACAATTCTGGACTTCAAGAAACGGGATACACGACATGAGCCATACTTCTCCTATTTGGTTGGTCGCAAAGGACACACACCAGCACAGGCCAAATGGATCAATGTAGAAACATTGCAACGCGATTTCCCTCAATTGGTGGAGGAAGCCGGGACGCTTCCTCATCTAAATAGGGAGGAATTGGGCAACCAGAAAGGACAGAAAAATCAGCAACATCTCACTGATTGGGCAACCAAGAAAAAGCGTACTATTTTGGAAACATCCAAGAATAAAAAGGGAAACATCTGAAAAAGGGAAAACATCTAAAATATATGGGTTTTATCTAATTTCGCAGTTTGTGTCTTTTTTATCTTTTGGTAATAAGGAGAATGAGGGCGTTGCTTTTAAAAAAGGCTCATCTCTTCTTCCTGAATAATATAGTGGCAGTGTTTTGCAGACCTGCGTATTCCAATCTGCGTATTCCAATCTTGGTGACTACAGGCTGTCCTGTAGTTCTCTGTTTATTTTATTTATTTTCAGATCTGCTGTTTATCAATTAGTCTTGGTGTCTACAGTGTGTTCTGTGGTTTTTTTTTCTCTATTTATTTTTATTTTTCAGATCTGCAAGCACATCACATGTACTTTACTTGTGTGGTCAGCACACACGACCACACACTTTTTTTAAGGCTTAAAAAGGAGAGATATGAAAAGTGAAAACTAATTGCGAAATTAATTTACATTAAGGAAAAAAGAGATTAAAGGTAAAAACTAAATATGTGCTTTACCTGTGTGGTCAGCACACACTTTTATTAAGACTTAAAAATGAGAGATATTAAAAGTGAAAACTAATTGTGAAAATAATTTACTAAAGGAAAAAAGAGATTAAAAGTAAAAAATAAACAGAAATCAAATGTCAAATAAATAAACATCGAGTTTTGTCTAGTATAACAAAACGTTTGGAGACGTAAATATGAGAATTGGGCTTTATTTCCTAAAGCATATTCTATTTATTGCATGAAACCCAACGAATGATTTACTTATTTAGCGATTTCCCACTCTCAAAATATTAGCAATGGAAGAGAAGATAAATAAGAAGGCAAGGTATGAGATGTTATTGCTACAACCAGACATTACTTTTGCGAGGAGCTCACACTTTCTCCCATTTGAGGAGGTCATGGAGTGTCTCCATGAACAACCTCACCGTCAAGAATAACAGGAAGAGACGACAGAGAGAGTTTCGTCATCCATCGATTATTTTGAGAGCCTGCGAAGATGACATTGGTGTGATGACAAAGACGATACAAAGCTTCCAAATATTTTTTGGCAATATAATTTACGAGCATTTAACTTTGTATTTGACACTGTTATTATCAATTTGCTCATATTCCTCAACATATTATTTGTAATTTATCACCATTGCTATCTTGTTCCATTGCGACAATCACCACTTAGTGACGAGCGTGGGTTTCCCATCATAATAAAAAGGCCAATTGTCGATATGTGTTATAATTGTCACAATAATTCATTGATAGACTAGGTGACTGATATGTGTTATAAAAAAAATTCATTGATAGTCGAAGAAATGTCAAGCCTTGTAAACTTAGACATTACATCTATTGCAGCAGGACAATATCTAGAACAAAGAGCTCTTTCTGCCAGAACCAGACGAAGTTTGGTATTTTGATGTTACAAATTGCAAAGGCATGATTTATGATAACATTGACCAAGTATTCAAGTTTTTTGAATTGAAAGAGTACACAGAATTGTTTAGAATTCCCAATCCAAGTGACGATTGCTTAAAATTAAAGTTCAGCTTTGGAAATCTAGGAAATAGGGACATGTTCATAATTATGATTAAGATTAAGAACATAGATGACATGAAGAAAGTTTTATTGAGAATTTATTCCACAGCGACTGGACAACTTCGAAAAGAAATTTCCGTACCTGTCTCGTCATAACACAGCATTGACTTCGTGGGCTTCTGTGGCCATTAGAGAATAGTGGTTAGGCAACAGGATTTAGAGGTACAGGTCATGGATGGAGGAGGAGATCATGAGGCCACACAATAGGTGGATGCCAAACTTAAGTTAGTGTTTACCAATTCCATTTTTTTAAGAAATCATGCCCTCATATATAGTCTTACGAGGACCACAGCCAAACTTCTCCACTTAACTTCCTCACCTAATCATTTGACTACTTAAATGAGTTATGTTTTTTATAATATGTAACCTAACCATTTGACTACATTTTAAATGAGTTACATTTTTTTATTTTAATACTGTAATATATATATTATATAAGTATTATATATATACTATATATATATATATATTATATAATATTTATATACTATATATTATCATATTGGCATAAAGTTATATCTTCATAATTTTAAATGTAAAAAGTTATTAGTAAAAATTTAAAATGAAATATACATATATGATAAAATTGGGGACACCCTGTAAAAATAGATATTGATGGGTTATAGTTGTTTGAATGAACTTTTTGATGTGAAAAGTTATGGAAACTCTGTAGGTTGGTTAGTGTGCGAGATGTTAAATGTGATTTGTTGATGATTTTGACAGCTTAAATGCCCCTAGGTTGTGGTTTCTCAAACCAAAGGTTAAGCATGCACGCATCTTAATACTCATACAACATAGCAAACAAAGAAAAAAATACATACATAGAATTTTAATTATTAAACTAGTGATAATCTTTTGATTATGTGGTGATCCCTAATATTGTAACAATGACTATTTACAAAAGATTTTTCTTGCAAATTTATTACTTAGGAGATTTTAGATAGGTATACAATGAAAAATCAAGGGATTTTTCTTATTACCTAATGGAATATGATATATTTTTTTTTGGGATTGTTTGTGGCCTAATATTGCTTAGGGGTTTATAGGTGGAGCCTTAGAAAAAGGAGTATTTTATCTTCCAAATAGAAGTGAATATTTCCTCCATTGAGAACACAACTATAAGTACGTACCTAACCTATGTGAACAAGATAAATAATATGGAATACAAAAAGATATCCTCAAATTACTTCAAACTTGAGTTAAAACTTACTCTTCCACAACCAAAGGTGGCATAAAGATGCTAAGTTTTGGGTAAATCGTTATCAAATAAAAAAAGCAATCACTTTATGAAAGAAAAGTAAGTATATATATAGCAATATATATATATGTGTGTGTGTGTGTGTGTGTGTGTGTGGATGTGGGGTCAAGGAGAATAAGATGTTATAAAGAGATTACTAATCATATTCCAAAAGATAAAGTATCTCTTTTGATTGACTAACACAAAATACTAATAAATTCCCACATGCTCCATAGTAAAAAAGAAGGTTGGATAGTTTCTAAAATGTCTTGTTAAAAGAGACAAAGTTCACATTGAATCATACATCAATTTTCAATATGCACAAAATATGTTTTATAAAGATATTACTAAACTTGTTTATCTCAAATGAAACCTAAGACATGAAACCAAAGGCTTCTACCTTTGTTAATGTCATCAATGCATATGCCATAAAATAGTGAAAGACCATTCATGCATATACAATTAAAATTGGATTTCAATGGGGTGCCGAAATATGAAATTCTTTATGGAGACCAAGAGCAAGATTGGAAATGTTTTATGGAGACCAAAAACAAGATTGCAAACAAGGTTAGTTGATTCTAACTTAAGTTATCATAAATGAATCATCACCACTATTAGCCAAGGGAAAATATGACGGAAACTTGATGTGCAACATCTAAGTATCTAAAATAAATTTATATGCCAAATTTATAAATTAGGGCTCCTGAAAACATTGAGGCCTCAACAATGCAAAAAAGGCTTCTCAATGTTTGAGAAACAAGCAATATCTAGAGAAAAAAATATCATCTAAAAATTAAACGAAAATATTAAAATTTAATGGTTAATTTATTGCCATAGATTAAATAAGAAATCACATTGAAATATTTAAAAATATTGGTAACCATTTTTTTTAAAGTATTATTTATTATTTTATTTTAAAGGTGATAAAAGTAATTATAATTTAGATGTTTAGCAATAATAAATAGAATTATTATTAGTTGTGAGTAGTTAATGTAGATAGACTTTTTATTATTCAATAAAACCATGATATTTAAAATACTTTATTTATTGTTGGATAGTTCCTAAAATTTCACGGGTTTAAAAGAGAGAAAATCTATACTCAATCAAAATACAGCTAAAAGTTTTTTTCAAATGCAACATAGAGTCATGAAACCAAAGTTTTTTGCCTTTGCTAATGTATTTATTACATATGCCATGAAATAGGCAACATAATTCATGCATACACAATTAAAATTGTATGTGAATAGGATTTCCTAGTGGGAAAAGCTTTATGGAAACCAAAAACAAGATTGCAAATAAGGTCATTTGATTCTAAATTAAGTTATCATAAATGAACATCACCAATATTAACGAAGGGAAAATATAATGGAGACTTGATGTGCAATATCTAACTATCTAAATAAATTTATAAATTAAAGTTCCTAAAAACATTAACACCTAAACCATGCAAACAAGGTTTTGAAACACTATATAGAGAAAAATATCATGTAATAATATGATTATTTATATAATGCATTCTAATCTATGAATTATGTTATGGAATATTATATGGACATCTTAGGCACCCTTATAATAAGAATACCCGTACTATGGAGGTTAGAGTGGTAATTTGGATTTCAGGTAATACATAATGGACAGAAACCACTTTTCGATTAAGGTTTTCACCTAATTATCTAAGAAGTTTCTTATAATTTTTATTTTAGATGAAATAATAAGACATTGTAAATAGATATAAATTTTGATGACATGTTAT
>APFE031187719.1:29598-78745 GCA_000404065.3 Pinus taeda
GAAAAAATATATTAAAAATTTAATGGTTAATTCATTGTCTTAAATTAAATAAGATATCATATTGAAATTATTGATAACCATTACTTTAAAATAAGTATTTTTTATGTTCATCGCATCGAAAAGAGAAGAAAATTACAAGAAATTGAAATAGCTCCTAATCTCTTTATCACTCCTCTCCTTTTAGAACATGATATATTACACTTCTCCTTTTAGAACATGATATATTACTCTTTAGGAATGGATACAGAAAAGAACAGTACCGAAATCTTGATCAGTCTGTCTCTTCCACAAATGTACAGGTACAGGTATGATAATTAAATAAGAAATCACATTGAAACATTTAAAATTATTGGTAATCATTATTTAAAAAAATGTCATTTATTATTTTTTTAAGGTGGTAAATTAGTGATTACAAATATAAGTATTATTATTATTCCAGAAGAATTATGATATTTAAAACTTATTATAATTTTTTAAATAAGTAGAATTTTACTATATAAGTATTTTATATTTTACAACGTTAATTTATTTTTTTAGTTTATTAAATTTTTTTAAGTAAATAAAAAAAATTCAAATTATACGTTAAAATAAATTTTAATAATAAAAAAAAAAATTATAAAAATAATACATTTGATGAACAAATAAATATAAAGGTTTTGGAATTTCTTTTTTTAAAATAACGTTATTTCTATTAACTTATATTAAATTTCCTAAAATAGGTTTCTACCTTTATTATATTAGATTCTTAATTCATCTTTTTTATTATGTAATTTTGTTATCCTATGAAATATTAAGACCTATTTTAGTGAGATGTTATGATAAAAATATAATAGAAATGTAAATTTATTTTCTTATATTAAAAAAATAAATCATTATATTATTTAATCAATTTTGTTACAAATAAATATTTCAAGCTTTAATGTAAGATAGACAACCTTTTAACTATTTTCACAATGAAAATATTTCAACTACACTTCATACATTTCGATATTTTCTCTACATTACAAGAACCAATACATATAGCAATTAGTATCTTATACTATGGTGAGAAATTAATGATACGATGGAGGAGCATTTAACCCAAGGGAAATTATTGTAAATAATAGACATAGGGGGTCATGCATTTGTGGAATTAGTTTCCTAAGTTCCAAGTCACTTTAATATTTAGGCTTTTAAGTGTGATTTAATTAGATTCTCAAAATAAATAAATGAGAATATAGGAACTAGGGAGAGCTTTTAGGCATAAAAAGAATGGATGTGGATCATTAAGTGATAAGGAGGCTTTTCTATTTTAAAATAGGGGAAAGATGGAATCAAGCCTCAAGATGCTTTTTGTCATATGTATGCATTGCATGTAGAGATTTAGTGCTTTTATTGAGTGATTTTAGGATTTTGTTGAGAAGTTGAAGGGATTGAACTTAGATTAGATCATTCTAACTTTTATAAATTATCAAGCCTCAAAGGCATTGAAGATCAGAGAGAGGGCTTAAGAGTGAGTATGAAGAATGAGAGGCCATGAATAGGCCATGATTTCTCTTGTAAATATTTTATTTTTTAATTAATTATTCTCATATTTTTGTGTCTAAATGGTTGGTGTGATCATCAGTTTAGATTGTTTTTATTGAAGACCTGTGGTTAGAACGCTGCATGAAATTTTGACATCAGAGGTCGGGTGAGAGATGAGTGCAGTGGTTGAATCAGTTGTGTGTTAATTCGTCTTATAGAGGCATATAAGTTGTTGATTGTGGATTGTGTTCATTGCTTGAAGATGTCGCTGTAAAGAACATGGTTTATTAACAGTTGAAATGTGATGATCAGAAGAAAAGAACATTTTTTTTTTTTGCGTGTGTACTCTGCTGTATGTCTAGAGAAACTGAAATCAAAGAATGGGAAACTTAATTGAGCTACGAATTGAAAGGAAGTGTGTTTCGTCCCTAGCAAGGTTCCAACAAGTAAATTCAGCAACCTTTTAAAGGAGAGCCCCCTGCAAACTGTGGGTACAATCCATGTGAATAGTGACAGAGCTTCTTCTGCGGCAACTGATGCAACATTAGTCAGTCACCGAAAACTTGAGAGTTATTGTGTGATTCTGGACGGATTGAAGACATACAAGGTTGAAGGTTATTCAGAAGGGAGTTGATGCGACCGGGTAGTTGATAGCTACGACAGCTGTGGTAAGCTGCTACCGAGTAAAGAGATTGACATTCATATAGTTCTCATTAAAAGAAGCATATTGTTTTTTTTGAGGTAGAAGAACTGTTATAGACAACGATTTGGAGGTTTTCTAGGTAGCAATCCATGAAGAGAATCGTGTGAGAATCTTGGCGAGTTGGCTTCTTATGAGGGCTGCTACAACAATCAAATTGTTCACTTGTGGGATTAGATGGAAAATCATCGGATTGTTGGTCCCACATCTGAAAATTGATGGAGTTGATTGACTGTACAAGGTATTGTGGAGGTAAATGGAATACGTTGTTGAAAGTTAATGATTGGTGAACCAGATTTAATGTTGAAAGCACAAGGCGGTGAAAGTGAGTATTTGCGTGTTGATGGGTTGTGTACTTTTACACAGGTTCAAATGTTGAAATGCAGAATCGATGATTAAAATGTGTTAAACAATGGAACATATAAATTGACATTGCCTCAACTCAGGGATATTTATTGAGAAATTAAGATGACGCATTTGTATATGTACAGATTTAAAGTTCCTGGGTATTGCAAGCTCTAGGTTTGCATTAGGTGGTATCAGAGCTAGAATGCTCAGTTGAAGATATTTGTTTTTTTTTTTCTCCGAATGAGAACAAAAAGTTTTGTCAAAAACTAAAGTATGTTTCTTTGAATGTGTGATGAATGATTTTTAAATTTGATATGAAAGCATACACAAATGCAGTGAAGAAGACTATAGAAATGGAAAGAAGACAAGATCATGCACGATCTTAAAGGTGAGATGATTTTTTGAGTTAAAATTTATGATTGAAGTTTATGGTTGGAGAGAAGATGATGGCAGTGAACCTGGCATTCAGCTGTAGGCTGAATAAGGAGGACATTTGCAGTGTCCTGAAGAAGAAAAGTGATTTGAAGAGATAGCCTAGAGAGAGCAGAGGAGTGCTCAAGAGGTTCCAGAGGCAGTGAACGAGTACTTAGCAAAATACTGAGTGAGGAGATCTTGGTGAGGTAAGTGGAAACAAGAGACGTTACTGTTGCAGAGGCTAGTACAACTCATGGTGAGTGAGAAACTCATGAGGAAGAAGTCGGTCATAGGGAGAGTGACTTTTAGAGGAAACGAAAGTCAAGGTAGTAGAGGAAGATCTACAGCACCTAAAGAAGGAGCTAGCAGTAGCTCAACCCAGCATGAAACCACAGGGGGTGATGCAAGAGGCAGACAAAGATTTTATAGAGGAAGAAGAGGTTCAGAGAAATGACACAGAGATGAGATGACTCGAGAAGTTAGAGAAAGAGAGATTGCAGTAATAAAAGTACAATTGCAGGTACTAGAAGAATGGCTGCAAGAGGAGGAAAATCATAAAGGAAAATGGCTCTTTCCACTCAATGGAAAGAGAGTTATTTGGCGACAATTGCAAAGGAGGTTGAGGCAAACTATGACTCCCTTGTTGAAAAAGGGACCTAGAGTTGTTGTGTTAGAGATGAAATTTGAAGATTCCATAGGCAGATCTGATCAAAGGGAAGTGTTGAAGGAAGCAGTCAAGACTAAAATGTGTTGTGGTTTTAAAACTGATGAGTTGTGTGTGTTTGCAGGGTTAGAGGAGCTTTCCATTGGTGAAACAGAGGAGAATATCATTGATGATTTCTTGAGTTATTGGGTAAATCCAGGCCAGTTGGATAATGTAAAGCCATGTATTTTTGTAGCTAACAATTGTGATGTGATGACAGGTTTTACTGAGGAGGATGTGAAATCTTGTGAAACTGTTACAACACAAGAGGATGTTCTTGTGGATGTTGAAGAAGAGGAAGTTCTTGTGGATGTTGAAGGAGAGGAAGTTGTTGCGGATGTTGAACATTTTGTGCAAACTGAAAGTTTATGTATGAATGCAGGGATGATACATGATGATGATAAATTTGTTATAAATGCTGATAATGACAAATTGTTTTTATTAAGTCATGGATAGATAAATGAGTTTATTGCAGGAGTTGAGAATCAGAATTATGTTCTGAAAGCAGATGATGAGATGGTAACAACAGGAAGCTTCGCTTATGAAAGTATTGAAGATTGTACAGAAAGTTTCTCAAAAGAGATGACAAGTTTATGGCATAAGTTAAGTGTTCTAGAGAAGAGACTAAAAGTACAGAAGATAAATATACAGAATATAAAGACAGAGATGAATGAAAATAAAGAGGTTTATTTTTATGAACCAGAATACAGAGTCATTCTCGGAGAAGATGATGCTGAAGATAGACTGTGTGATAATCTTAAGAATGATTGGGATCAATATACTGAAATGCTGGCAAAGGAGTAAAAGGCATTGATGCCATATGATTTTTGTTCTAACAAGTGTTTTGTGAATGCAGGTATTGTTGCAGAACATTTGACTCATTTGAGTCGTCAAATGAAGTGAGAAGAAGTTTTCCGTTCCAGAAGACAAGAGGGCATGGATGATTGGGTGGCAGTAAGAAATGAGAAGGTAAGAACTGAGCAGGTCATCTTAGGTCAGCAGGCAGCACGAAATCAGCAGCTTGAAGATTTATTGGACAAGGAAATTGAATTAATCAGAAGAATCATGTTGAAAGTGTCTTAGAGGAAGACATCAGCAAGAAAGGGAAGTAGCAAAAGAAAGACAGCAGAAGATTGCGAGAGAACAACCAGTAGATCAATGCAACATAAAGTGTGGAAACCTGGAGGAAGGCAGTGAGCAATAGCACATGACGACTTGCAGAACAAAGTGTGGGATCCAAGAAAACCAAGACCAGAAAACACATGATCAGGAGATCATGAATATTTTCTACCTTGGGAGTCTGATGCAGGAGCATTCAGCCCAAGGGAAATTATTGTAAATAATAGACATAGGGGGTCATGCATTTGTGGAATTAGTTTCCTAAGTTCCAAGTCACTTTAATATTTAGGCTTTTAAGTGTGATTTAATTAGATATTCTCAAAATAAATAAATGACAATATAGGAAGTAGGGAGAGATTTTAGGCATAAAAGGAATGGATGTGGATCATTAAGTGATAAGGAGGCTTTTCTATTTTAAAACAAGAAAAAGATGGAATAAAGCCTCAGGATGATTTTTTTCATATCTATGCATTGCATGTAGAGCTTTAGAGCTTTTATTGAGTGATTTTAGGATTTTGTTGAGAAGTTGAAGGGATTGAACTTAGATTAGATCATTCTAAGTTTTATAAATTATCAAGCCTCAAAGGCATTGAAGATGAGAGAGACGGGTTAAGAGTGAGTATGAAGAATGAGAGGCCATGAATAAGCCATGATTTCTCTTGTAAATATTTTATTTCTTAATTAATTATTCTCATATTTTTTTGTGTATATGGTTGGTGTGATCTTCAGTTTAGTTTTATTGTTTTTATTGAAGACCTATGGTTAGAACGTTGTATGAAATTTTGGCATCAGAGGTTGGGTGGGAGATGAGTTCAGTGGTTGAATCAGTTGTATGTTAATTCGTCTTATAGAGGCATATAAGTTGTTGATTGTGGATTGTGTTCATTTCTTGAAGATTCCGCTATAAAGAACATGGTTTATTAACATTTCAAATGTGACAATCAGAAGATAAGAACATTTTTTTTTTTTTTTGAGTGTGTACTCTGCTGTATGTCTGGAGAAACTGAAATCTAAGAATGGGAAACTTAATTTAGCTACGAATTGAAAGGAAGTGTTTTTCGTCTATAGCAAGGTTCCAACAAGTAAATTCAGCAACCTTTTAAAGGAGAGAGCCCTGCAAACTGTGGGTACAGTCCATGTGAATAGTGACAGAGCTTCTTCTATGGAAACTGATGCAACATTAGTCAGTCAGCGAAAACTTGAGAGTTATTGTGTGATTCTAAATAGATTGAAGAGATACAATCTTGGAGGTTATTCGGAAGGCAGTTGATGCTACCGGGTAGTTGATAGCTATGATAGCTGTGGTAAGCTGCTACCGGGTAAAGGGAAAAGAAGCATATTGTTTTTTTTTGAGGTAGAAGAACTGTTACAAACAACGATCTAGAGGTTTTCTCGGTAGCAAGCCATGAAGAAAACCGTGTGAGAATCTTGGCAAGTTGGCTTCTTATGAGGGCTGCTACAACAATCAAATTGTTCGCTTGTGAGATTGGATGGAAAATCATCGGATTGTCGATCCCACATCGGAAAATTGATGGAGTTGATTGACTGTACAAGGTATTGCGGAGGTAAATGGAATATGTTACTGAAAGTTAATGATTGGTGAACCAGATTCAATGTTGAGAGTGCAAGGCGGTGAAAGTGAGTATTTGCATGTTGATTGGTTGTGTATTTTTAGACGGGTTCAAATGTTGAAAAGCATAATCGACGATTAAAATGTGTTAAACAATGGACACATATAAATTGAGATCACCTCAACTCATGGAGATTTATTGAGAGATTAAGATGATGCATTTGTATATGTACAGAGTTAAAGTTCCTGGGTATTGCAAGATCTAGGTTTGCACCAGGTGGTATCAGAGCTAGAATGCTCAGCTGAGGATATTTGTTTTTTTTTTCTCTGAATGAGAACAGAAGGTTTTGTCAAAAACTAAAGTATCTTTCTTTGAATGTGTGATGAATGATTTTTAAATTTGATATGCAAGCATACACAAATGTAGTGAAGAAGATTGTAGAAATGGAAAGAAGACAAGATCATGCAGGATATTAAAGGTGAGATGACTTTTTGAGTTAAAATTTATGGTTGAAGTTTACGTTTGTAAAGAAGATGATGGCAGTGAACCTGGCATTCAGCTGAAGGCTGAATAACAAGGACAATTGTAGTGTCCTGAAGAAGAAAAGTGAGTTGAAGAGATAGCCTAGAGAGAGCAGAGGAGTGCTCAAGAGTTTCCAGAGGCAGTGAACCAGTACTTACCAAAAGACTGAGTGAGGAGAGCTTGGTGAGGTAAGTGGCAGCAAGAGAGATTGTTGTTGCAGAGGCTAGTACAACTCATGGTGAGTGAGAAACTCATGAGGAAGAAGTCGGTCATAGGGAGAGTGACTTTTATAGGAAATGAAAGTCAAGGTAGTAGAGGAAGATCTACAGCACCTAAAGAAGGAGCTAGCAGTAGCTCAACCCAGCATGCAACCACAAGAGGTGATGCAAGAGTCAGAGGGATTTTTTCTAGAGGAAGAAGAGGTTCAGAGAAATACCACAGAGATGAGATCACTGCAGAAGTTTGAGAAGGAGAGATTGCAGTAGTAAAAGCACAATTGCAAGTACTAGAAGAATGGCTGCAAGAGCAGGAAAATCAGAAAGGAAAATGGCTCTTTCCACTCAAGGGAAAGAGAGTGATTTGGCGACAATTGCATAGGAGGTTGAGGAAAATTGTGATTTCCATGTTGAAAAAGGGATTTAGAGTCCTTGTGCGAGAGATGAAATTTGAAGATTCCACATGCAGATCTGATCAAAGGGAAGTGTTGAAGGAAGGAGTCAAGACTAAAAAGTCTTGTGGTTTTAAAACTGATGAGTTGTGTGTGTTTGCAGGTGCAGACGAGGTTTCCGTTGGTGAAACAGAGGAGAAGATCGTTGATGATTTCTTGAGTTATTGGGTAAATCCAGATCAACTGGATAATGTAAAGCCATGTATTTTTGTAGCTGACAATTGTGACGTGATGACAGGTTTTACTGAGGAGGATGTGCAATCTTGTGAAACTGTTACAGAACAAGAGGAAGTTCTTGTGAATGTTGAAGAAGAGGAAGTTCTTGTCGATGTTGAACATTTTGTGCAAACTGAAAGTTTATGTATGAATGCAGGGATGATACATGATGATGATCAATTTGTTATAAATGCTGATAATGAAAAATTGTTTTTGTTAAGTCATGGACAGATAAATGAGTTTATTGTAGGAGTTGAGAATCAGAATTATGTTCTGAAAGCAGATGATGAGATGGCAACAACAGGAAGCTTGGCTTATGAAAGTATCGAAGATTGTACAGAAAGTTTCTCAAAAGAGATGACAAGTTTATGGCATAAGTTAAGTGTTCTAGAGAAGAGACTAAAAGTAGAGAAGATAAATATACAGAATATAAAGACAGAGATGAATGAAAATAAAGAGGTTTATTTTTATGAACCAGAATAGAGAGTCATTCTCGGAGAAGATGATGCTGAGGATAGACTGAGTCATAATCTTAAGAATGATTGGGATTAGTATACTGAAATGCTGGCAAAGGAGTACAAGGCATTGACGCCTTATGATTTTTTGTCTAACAAGTGTATTTTGAATGCAAGTATTCTTGCAGAACATTTGACTCATTTGAGTAGTCAAATGAAGGGAGAAGAAGTTTTATGTTCCAGAAGACAAGAGGGCATGGATGATTGGGTGGCAGTAAGAAATGAGAAGGTAAGAACTAAGCAAGCCATCTTAGCTCAGCACGCAGCAATAAATCAGCAGCTTGAAGATTTATTGGACAAGGAAATTGAATTAATCAGAAGAATCATGTTGAAAGTGTCTTAGAGGAAGACATTAGCAAGAAAGGGAAGCAGCAAAAGAAAGACAACAGAAGATTGCGAGAGCACAACCAGTAGAGTGATGAAACATAAAGTGTGGAAACTTGGAGGAAGGCAGCGAGAAATAGCACATGATGACTTGCAGAACAAAGTGTGGGATCCAGGAAAACCAAGACCAAAAAACACATGATCAGGACATAGTGAATATTTTCTACCTTGGGAGTCTGATGCAGGAGCATTCGGCCCAAGGGAAATTATTGTAAATAATAGACATAGGGGGTCATGCATTTGTAGAATTAGTTTCCTAAGTTCCAAGTCACTTTAATATTTAGGATTTTAAGTGTGATTTAATGAGATATTCTCAAAATAAATAAATGAGAATATAGAAACTAGGGATAGATTTTAGGCATAAAAGGAATGGATGTGGATCATTAAGTGATAAGGAGGCTTTTCTATTTTAAAACAGGGAAAAGATGTAATAAAGCCTCAAGATGCTTTTTGTCATATGTATGCATTGCATGTAGAGCTTTAGAGCTTTTATTGAGTGATTTTAGGATTTTGTTGAGAAGTTGAAGGGATTGAACTTAGATTAGATCATTCTAAGTTTTATAAATTATCAAGCCTCAAAGGCATTGAAGATCAGAGAGAGGGGTTAGGAGAGAGTATGAAGAATGAGAGGCCATGAATAGGCCATGATTTCCTTGTAAATATTTTATTTCTTAATTAATTATTCTCATATTTTTGTGTGTACATGGTTGGTGTGATCTTCAACTTAGTTTTATTGTTTTTATTGAAGACCTATGGTTAGAACGCTGCATGAAATTTTGTCATCAGAGGTCGGGTGAGAGATGAGTGTGGTGGTTGAATCAGTTGTGTGTTAATTTGTCTTATAGAGGCATATAAGTTGTTGATTGTGGATTGTGTTCATTGCTTGAAGATGTCGTTGTGAAGAACATGGTTTATTAACATCTGAAATGTGATGACCAGAATATAATAATATTTTTTTTGCGTGTGTACTCTGTTGTATGTCTGGAGAAACCGAAATCGAATAATGGGAACCTTAATTGAGCTACGAATTGAAAGGAAGTGTGTTTCGTCTCTAGCAGGGTTCCAACAAGTAAAGTCAGCAACCTTTTAAAGGAGAGAGCCCTGGAAACTGTGGGTACATTCCATGTGAATAGTTACAGAGCTTCTTCTGCAGCAGTTGATGCAACATTAGTCAGTCAGTGAAAACTTGAGAGTTATTGTGTGATTCTGGACGGATTGAAGACATACAAGCTTGAAAGTTATTCAGAAGGTAGTTGATGCTACCGGGTAGTTGATAGCTATGACAGTTGTGGTAAGCTGCTACCGAGTAAAGAGATTGACATTCATATAGTTCTAATGAAAAGAAGCATATTGTTTTTTTTGAGGTAGAAGAACTATTACAGACAACGATTTGGAGGTTTTCTGGGTAGAAAGCCATCAAGAAAACCATGTGAGAATCTCAGCGAGTCGGCTTCTTATGAGGGCTGCTACAACAATCAAATTGTTCGCTTGTGGGATTGGATGGAAAATCATCGCATTGTTGGTATCACATCTGAAAATTGATGGAGTTGATTGATTGTACAAGGTATTGCAAAGGTAAATGGAATATGTTGTTGAAAGTTAATGATTGGTGAACCAGATTCAATGTTGAGAGCGCAAGACGGTGAAAGTGAATATTTGCATGTTGATTGGTTGTGTATTTTTACACGGGCTCAAATGTTGAAAAGCATAATTGATTATTAAAATGTGTTAAACTATGGACACATATAAATTGAGATCGCCTCAACTCATGGAGATTTATTGAGAAATTAAGATGATGCATTTGTATATGTACAGATTTAAAGTTCCTGGGTTTGCAAGCTCTAGGTTTGCATCATGATATAAGTAAGACTTATTAATTGCAATACCAACATCTCTAACCATTTTTGAAAACTTTACAAAATACTATCTCATGGTGGTTTACGCCAATTGCAATATGCCAATTGCAACCCAAGCTTATTAGCACCATTGAACACCATTAACACTTGCAATGTTTCATGGCCTTCGTAGAAATATAATGCCAAACTTCCAAATCTTAGGTATCCCCTAAACTATTCAATAACAATCTCAATATGCATATCTCATAACCCTAATGAAGTACAATTTATTCAATCCTCCAACATTGTAGACTATTTGAACAAAGCATCCATCTTGACTTGAACCTAAATTTCTCTTTCTAATTATGGAAATACAGTTTCACTTCATCATTAATTCTTTCACTTTTAATTACGGAGATTCATTATCAATTATTTCACTAATAAAAATAATATTAATACATATTAAATAAGTAATAAAATTTCTTCTACTGAATTTAATATAAGTAGAACAACCATATAAATTAAATGGTTGGTGCTATGTTAAGGCACTCTTGTATGTGAAGTCACTGGTTCAATTTCCTACCCCGATCTCGTGATATATTAGACATGATGAAGATGTATCCCCACCAATCTTATAAAAAAATAAAAATTTATAAGTTAAAAATATATAAATAAAAAACACGGAACGCTATTAACCATGGAGATTGTTAATTTGTAAATAAACTTTGTTATAATACCATGGCTTACCATAAGTCAATTCATATGTGTAACACCCTCTTTTTCATGTAAATTTTTTTATGATTATATGTTTTAAAAACTATTGTTGTGACTCATTAAATGCCACCATAAAGAAAAATTGAATGTAGATCAGTTTTTTATTATAACTAATTGGGATTTTAAGCTGGAAGATATGGGCAAGGGAAGCTTGTGAATCTGAAAATTAGACATTGAAATAATTATCCGCTTAGTTGAAGATAACTATTGAGGGGACAAATATGTGGGAGAGAAAAATAGATTTTTAAGTTGTTGGAGAAAAAAATAGCTTTCTTACTTTTAATAAAGGAAACAGGAAATATGTTAGGCTAAGGGGATAAGTAGACCCCTGAAAGGAAAGACACTACTAGAGAAACTTCTGTTAGCAAAAATTTATATGAGACATGAATTGGGAATCAACAAGATGTTTCTAAAGGAAGGAAACAAGCTTCTTAGCTCAATGGGAACCAAAGAGAACTTCGTTCATGGTTGGTAGAAAAGGCTTTTCCCATACCTCATTCCTAGCAATTTCATCGGTTAGATGTTACTCTCATGATTGGTTGTGTGTAATTCTAATTTTACAATTGGGTTGTAAATAAAGAGTTTGAGATGGATTTCTTCGGCATGGTATTTATTATATATGAATGTGATGTTAAAATCAAATAAATAAAAAATACGTAATCCTCTTACATGTTATTTCGTATTCCTTTAAATGTTCAAAAAATAATCAATTTAGGAAAATGAAAGTGACTGAATTAAATTTTTTTGTGGATTACCTTTGACATAACTTCCGTCCTTTGATTGTATGTTGTATAATGTTATAGTTTCATGTAGGTTGGTATTTTAGTTTAGATGAATGGTTGGTGAGTGTCCATGTAAGAGCTTATTTTGAGGAGAAAGTAAGGTTAACAGGGAAACAATCTAAAATTAAGTTATCCAAAGAATTTATGACTGGAAATTCTGAAGTTTCATGAGTAACAAATAGATGAAATTAAGTTCAATAGTTATAAAAGCAATGAATTATAGACAATATTATGCTCTATAGTGCACAAATAATATAAAGAGGATATCCTCGAACCTCAATGATGCAGGAGCATCCAAACACCTCAATGAAAAAAAATTAGAGAGAGAGGACAGGTGGATGACCACATGGACAGCTAGGGAAATCGTGAACAAGATTCGGTCAATGAACTAATTTTAGTTAAAAAATCACTTAAAATTGAATGTATGTGTAATAAGAACTGAAGGATTCATGAGAGACTGAGGAAGAAAAGAGGAGAAAACCCTGCGCCTGTGAGAGAGGGAAAAATGTAGTTGCTGGGGAAGTCTTGATTAAGGCTGAGATGCCTTAAAATTGTAATCTAAGTTGTAAATAATGAAAATGTGTTTTTGTGAATTTATACTAGAACAAGTCTTTGAGAATTTAAGTCTTTGTGGTTTTTCTTTTTATTTTTGTTGGAATTGTTGCCATTTTGTGAAGTCAGCTAATGTTGTGGAAAAGATCTCAGCCTACCATCGGGACTGCTTGAGGACTCAACTATAGCACTGCCTGTTGGTTGTATTGTGTTTGGTTGCAACAGCGAGTGGTGGCAAATTTTCACATTCTAACGATGCTGATCGAAATAGTGAAAGAAAGCGATAGAATCCTGGTGGCCAAAGTAAGATTCTGCCCAAGAATCGAAGCCTCTAAGAAGGATAAGAAGTTCCGTGCGGAGAACATGGTGATCCATGAAAAAGTTGTGTTTGCTCGGCTAAACGTTTAGAGATGACAATAGAAGCAGTTCGAAAGTGGAAAGTCGAAGTGGCGATTGTGATGAGTAATTCGAGTAGAAGCAGGGATGTAGGGAACGGATGTGAAGCTGTGAGTGTTCTAGAGTTTGGTTCCATCTACACCAAATATACTGGACAAGTCTTCGGGTTGAGCCAATGGTTTAAGAGCCATGAGTGCTCAATCAAACACCATTCTCCGCATTTCAAACTGTCACAATTTCCTTTGTGCGCTTTCGTTTCAAATACGGAAAAAGCCAGGAACTTTGCGAAGGGTTAGAGGGGATCTTTCATCCGCGGGAATCGAGGTGCATTCAACAGAAGAATGTAAGCTTCCCATGGCATAGTCGGTCTCGACGATGACTGTGTTGGATTTATTAGGTAACACTGAAACCAATGATGGTACATCATGTTGTGTCAATGATGCAGTTGAAAATGAACATAGAGGTGTCGGGATAGAAGATGTGGAAAAAGGAGAACAATTAAAGTCGGTGATAGAATGAGAAGGTTGATATATGATGGTTAAAAGCGGAAACAAGAATCTATAACTGAAGAATATGGATGAATTTTTAGCCCATAAAGAAAATTGAGGTTGTGAGAAGTTTCTGGAAGGCTTCATGGGCCCATAATCCACAGGTCCCAAGATCGAGCCTGTAAAAATACTGAAAACAAAGAGACTCTGGAATTTGTATTCATCAAAGTGGTATCAGATTGGGAAAAGATTTCCTGTGGAGAGGAATTTTTTTTTCTGCATGCGAAGAAAGAAGAGGTATGAAGAAAGAAGAGCTACAATTTATTGAATATTTGTAAGCTTATAGTTTTTTTAATTTATTTTGTGAAGGTGAGAAGATCGCAACAAACCTGGAGGAGGAGTGCTCAATTGGTTCGAGAGGAGAGAGCCACAGAGATGTCAAGCGGACTAAGCTTAAGAGAGAAGCTTGGTAGGGCATCTGGTAGTAGGGAGGACTTGCTATGGTAGAGGTTTGGTTGTAGCTCAAAGAAGGAGGTTCCACTAAAGAAGTGAAATAGTGGGTAGAATTGCTAATGACAAGAAAACGCATATGACCAGGAGGTCATAATTTTTGTATCTGAGGAGCATATGACTAGGAGGTCATAATTTTTGTACCTTGGGAGTCTGGTACAGGAGCATCCAGACACCTCAATGAAAAAAAATTAGAGAAAGAGGATAGGTGGACGACCACATGGACAGCCAGGACAATCTTGAACAAGATTTGGTTAATAAACTAATTTTAGTTAAAAAATTAGTTAAAACTGAATGTATGTGTAATAAGAACTGAAGGATTCATGAGAGAATGAGGAAGCAAAGAGGATAAAATCCTGTGTGTGTGAGAGAGGGAAAAATGTAGTTGCTCGGGAAATCTTGATTAAGGCTGAGATGCCTTAAAATTGTAATCTGAGTTGTAAATAATGAAAATGTGTTTTTGTGAATTTATACTAGAATGAGTCTTTGAGAATTTAAGTCTCTATGCTTTTTCTTTTTATTTTTGTTTGAATTGTTGGCATTTTTTGAAGTCAGCCAATGCTGTGAAAAAGATCAGTAGCCTACCATTGAGACTGCTTGATGACTCAGCTACAGGACTGTCTGTTTGTTGTATTGTGTTTGGTTGCAATGGCGAGTGGTGGAAAATGTTCACGTTCTAACGATGCTGATTGAGATAGTGAAAGAAAGCGACAGAATCCTCGTGGCCAAAGTAAGACGCTACCTAGGAATCGAAGCCTCTGAGAAGGATAAGGAGTTACCCTACAAAGAACATGGTGATCCACGACACAGTTGTGTTTCTCAGCCAAGCGTTTGGAGATGACAGTAGAAGTAGTTCGAAAGTGGAAAGCCGAAATGGCGATTATGATGAGTAATCCAAGCGGAAGCAGTGATGTAGTGAATGTATGCGAAGCTGCGAGCATTCCAGTGCTTGGTTCCATCTACACCAAATACATTGCACAAGTCTTCGGGCTGAGCCAAGGGTTTAAGAGCCACTAGTCCTCAATCAAATGCCATTCTCCACATTTCAACCTGTCACAATTTCCTCTGTGCACTTTCGTTTCCAATCAAGAAAAATACAGGAATTTTGTGGAGGGTTACGGGGGATCTATCGTCCACGAGAATCGAAGTGCATTCAACAGAAGAATGTAAGCTACCCATGGCACAGTCAATCTCGATGATGACTGTGTCAGATTTATCAGGTAACACCAAAACCAATGATGGCACAACATGTTGTGTGAATGATGCAGTTGAAAATGAACGTAGAGGTGTCGGGATAGAAGAGGTAGAAAAAGGAGAATAATAAAAGTTGATGATACACTGAGAAGGCTGATATCCAATGGTTAAAAGTGGCAACAAGAATATGCAACTGAAGAATATGGATGACTTGTTGGCCCATAAGGAAAATTGAGGTTGTGAGAAGCTTTAGGAAGGCTTCATGGGCCCATAATCCACATGTCCCAAGATCGAGCCCTTTGGGTATAGGGCTTAGGACATGTTGCACTTGCAGCACCAAGCTCACTATCCAAAAGTAATGGGAAATAAGGATTAGGACAGAGGCATCTCGTGAAGAGATGTGGTAATGTCATAAGGAAGTATCGATGAAAAAATAAATTTTCAGCTGTAATGTGTGAAATAAGAGAAGAGCTACCATACAGTAAATGTGGACTCACCCTCACTCAGGATTCATTTTTCTTGAAGTAGATCTCGTTCGATGATGATGGGCGAAAATAAAATACAAGTTAACATACATAGTTTACCAAAATACATGGTGGTAACAAGTAACTAAAGTATATAGAGGGCACATGGAATCAGTCCTACTCATTAAAAGTCAAAGTTACTCAAAACAATAAGAAATTAGTACCATTGCCAAACTGTATGAGATAGGAATTGACAATATGACAAAACACAAAATTAATTATACTATAAACATTAAATAAAAGTACTGAATACTTTGTTTGCAAGAAGAGAAAAGTAAACAAGGAGAATTCACAATGTTCTGAATCCGTGAACAATGAAAACACATGAGAATCTAACTATGATTATGAAAATCAATTCTATTATCTATAACATGCAAAATAATAAATAATAACTTATCTTCATCACATTGTATCTACGAGAATACTAATATAAATTTGTAGAACATGTTACTCTCCAAGAGGAGTATATAAATTGCATGGAAACTCCCATGTCATCACAAATTATGACGAAATGAAAGTTGTGCAATCAGAAAGAGAAACTAATTTATAAAATTACAGTTGACACAAATTGTGTTGGAGAAAAGGGCAATAAACCTTTAAAAGTAACGATTTAAAAAGTTTAGGACTAAATTCCATCATAGGTAATAGTAGCATGAAAATCCAAATAGCATACAACTACAGCAAAACTAAGAAATTTTAGGTCAATAATCCAGCTAAGGTTGATTCAAAAATAAAATGGATTCATAATACATATAGGGAAAGGACAAGGACATCGCCAACCCTTTGAAAAATGAACCCGACCAAAAGTTCCCAATGCATATTAAGGAAACCATAACAAGCCTAGATAGAAGTCCATAAGAAAGCCATAGTAATGATGGCACACCATGAGGGATAAGGAAGTAAGAGCCATAGTAGATAGGCAACGATTACATTGAGAGTAGACCATGCAAAGGGTACCCACCTAAAAGGAACCAACATTCACATGAGGACCCTAGGGATGCTAATGTCCAGAAACCCACCAAGAAGGAAGAGTCAAACTATTACCTGGAAAATCCAACATTGCCAAATGCCATTAAAAATGACATTAGCTATGGTATAAAATCCTCTACAATTCATAGAGAATTATGCAAAGAAGTAACCACTGTTGCCTGCAAGTTCTGATTAGAAGGGAACGAATCTCCCACATACCTAAGATCCAACCATTAGAGCCAAACTCAAACATAAAATAAAAATGTTGCCCAAAAATCATATTGAGGGCCTAAACAAAATCCTACTAAGCAGGTTGAGGGAAGATGAGTTTATTGTGCACACTAATAACTATTAAACCCTAGGTCGATGAAATTCACTGGCCAAGTTTTGTCGAGGAAGAGAAAATTTTTTTGCTACAAATATAGTCAATCATGTTTTAATAATATGGGTGTATAGTGTTTTGGAAAGAAAAGAAAAACAACCAAGCTCGGAGGGACTTTTCATCTACATGCCTGTGTAGGAAGAGAAACAATCCAATGAAAAAAACCTATTAGTATTTTATCCCTATGAGTTCCTAAACCACACCGAAAACAATGAAGAATGAATGAACTCTGAAACACATCAAACTGATAATGACTCAATTAAAATTTATGAATGTATTCTTAACAAAATTGAAAATTCACTCCATTACTTGAGGAAAACAATGTGCCGAGAGGAAATTCACCAGAATGGTTAAGGATGCAAGAAGTGCACCTCCATTGTTAAGTAGAGGCTAGGTAGCTAAAGGAGCTTCTTGATGCCACAACAAAATAGAAAAACCTAGGTCAAATGTGTAGTATAAGGAAAGATTGAGTTTAGGGTTTAGGAAAAGGAAAAAGAACTCTGGATCTCGGGGCAAGCCACCAACACCATTTATCGAGTTAGCCTCAAGAAGAGGAGTCTGATACTCATGTGAATGTTGTGATCTCGTAAGTGTGGAATGGATGAGAGATATGCAAGGATAGGTGTATGCAAGGAAGGTTAAATCATTGGAACCATACATATAGGACCACATTTACCTTAGTAATATTTACACTTTGGAAAGACATATATGTTGGAAACCCATTCATTTTACAACATATACCTTGGAGTGTGCATTCACCTAATGCCATGAGAGCCATAAGATGAAGGTATGGTTAGGAACCCTAACTATACCATTATAATGACATATATAAAAAATATAACCAGGGATACAATCGAGAGATGACCATCGACGAAATAAATTTTAACATGGAGGTATTCTTCCATACATTTTATTAGAAGGACATTTATCAATGGTAAGAAAAAAAATTTGTTAGTTTTATCACTACTACAAGTTTATGTTTTTATAGGAGTATTTAGAAATGAATATGCGTAAAATGGTGTGAGAGCCCATATACTACACTGGGCATTGAGGGGATCATCTCAAAGGAAACATATTTATAAAAGTGGACATATATCTGTGTATATACAATAGCAAAAATATACCATGTAACTTGTTAGTGACTCTTGTGTGGTTTATAAGGTACTAGTGATGAGAACACTACAATATGATGGAAGATAATCCTCCGATAAATAAGGAGGGGGAGGAGTTGTATATTGAGTTAAGGGAAGGAATTACTTCACTTCCTTCCCAACTGGTGGATCTGGTGAAATTCCTGCAACAAGAAATATTACAGTTACAAATTAGTAATGAACAATTGCTGAGACCTAGTGTAGAAGATGAGAAGATGGTCCAAGAATGGATAGAGAAATCCATTCATAAAAGTGTCGAATTGGAAGGGAAAAGGACGAAAAATGGAAAAATAGATTCTAATAAATCAGAAAGTGGAGTGGAGTCAGGTCAAAAATGTCTAAAGGCACAAAAGAGAAAGAAGAAAGTGGGGTTTCACGGTGAATTTAGGAAGATTAAACCCCCTACCTTTGATGTAGAAAAGGAAGAATATGTAGAGGCCTGGTTACTAAACATGATCAAATATTATTAGGTGTATGAATATGAAAGTAATTTGAGGTCTCGGTTGTATGTTTATCAGCTACAATGGGAAGATACCTTGTGGTGAGAAGGGGTCAAAAGTGTACATTATTTAGAAGAGAATATTGTACCCTCGGAAGAATTTCAAAAGAGTTTTAAGGCTTGTTATTTAATTAAATGTTATTATGATGATCGTGCCAAATAATTCCATGAGTTGAAGCTCGGAAAATTGTCCATGTAAGAATTTATGGAAAAGTTCACTAATTTCTTGTGCCATGTACTATATATTCAGGAGGAAAAGGCCAAAATACAATGATTTCTAAATTTTTTACTAGCTTCATATAAGGATTGAATAAAGCTTTACCAGCCAAAAAAAATGGACGAAGTGATAAGGAAAGCTAGGCTATTTTACTAGCAGTTTAGGAACGGAAATGATAATGGAAAGACTTGGCAGAATAAGGATACGAATAAGCCAATGGGGAATTTTAAGAAATAGAAGCCTCCTTACCTGAAAATGATTAGTAAAGGTCACCAAAAGAAGAAGGTTGGCTGAGGAAATATCACCTTTCCATCATAGTCTTATATAGCGTCGAAGGGTATGCACTTAAATAGAAAGAGGTGGTACCAAAGAGTGGGAACCATTAAAGTTTTGGGGTTTTGGGGAGCCACACATACTCAAATACTGGTCACATAACCCCATATCATTGCAAAATATTCATACCATTCAGAAAGCATCAATTGTTAACGGCGTGGCTAGGAACCTTCCTAGAAACAATGCAACACTGGAAGATAAGAAAGTTGAACACCAGTCCACCATGATTAAAATTGAAGGTATTACATTGAACTATATTTTCTCTATTTTAGTAGATATGGAGCTAATCTGAGTTATATTACCCCGAAAATTGTAAAAAAATGTTAGTAAAAAAGTAAAAAATTTAGGAATTCCTTGCTAGTCTAGTTAGGAACCAATATGAAGAGACGAGTTACCAATCAAACAAAATAATGTGGTATTAATTTAAATGGTTATTTCATAGTAAAATTTGTAAATATACTTCCCTTGGGATTGTATAAAATACTAATAGGCATAGATTGTTTATAAAAATAGTGTGTTATCATAAAATTCCTAGAAAAAATAGTTTAATGTGTAGGTCGAGAGGGACAGAGCTGGTTAATTGGAGGGAAACCAAAACCCATGCGAGTTCATCATTTCACAAAATTACAGTTAAGAGGGAGTTCTATGAAAGGATGTTAGGTGTATTTGGTACAAATAGAAACTAAGGAACACTTGACCGAAAAGGAAATATTAAGTAGTTTACCTATGATTAGAGAATTTCAAGATGTCTTTCCGAAGGAAAATCAAAGATTACCCCTACATAAGGACATAGATTTTACCATTGACTTGGTATCTTGGCAAGCATCAGTGTCTAAAGAACCTTACAGAATGAGTAACTGGAATTATAAAACCAGTTACAGGAATTTCTTGATAAAGGATATATATGACCTGGTGTCTCACCTTGGGGAGCACAGATACTTTTTGTTAAGAACAAATATGGTACCCTGAGAACATGTATTGATTACCATAAGTTAAATAACTTAACAATTAAGAAAAAATATCCACTGCCACAAATAGATGATTTGTTCGATCAGGTGAGAGAGGAAATAATATTCTCAAAAATAGATCTAAGAACTGGTTATCATGAGTTACAAATAAAGAATGAAGACATATATAAGAAACCTTTTAGAACTAGATACAACCATTATGAGTTTGTGGTATTTTATTTTGGCCTCATAAACTCACCAACAATGTTTTCGTGTTTGATGAATACTATACTTCATCACTATTTGGATAAATTCATACTAGTGTTTATAGAAGACATATTCATTTATTCCAAAAGTGAGGAAGAACATAAGAAAAACTTGTGAATAGTACACCAAATATTAAGGGAGGATCGATTATATGCCAAACTGGGAAAGTATGAATTTTACAAGGAGATAATTTGGTATTTGGGGCATACTATTTCCAAAGAAGGATTGGTTGTGGATCCAGAGAAAATCAAAGATATTATGAATTGGCCTATACCTAAAGAAATACCAACAATGTTTTCCTTTATGGGGATTGTAGGTTACTACCGGCAGTTTATAGAAGCTCTTTCTAAACTAGCACATCCCATGACTTCCTTGCAGAAAAGGGGTGTAAAGTTCTAATGGACAACCAAGTGTCAAGAAAGCTTTGATAGGCTGAGGCTACTATTGACTACATGCCCTATACTTAAGATTGCAGATCCAAATAAACCATTCACAGTATGTACAGATGCATGTTTGGAGGGGCTGGGGGGGGTGTTGATGTAAGATAATGTGGTGATAGCTTACAGATCTAGAAACTAAAAGTACATGAGAAGAATTATGTCATGTATGACTTTGAATTAGCAGCAGAAATACATGCACTCAAAACATTGAGACATTATCTTTTGGGGAGGAAATTTACCTTGCCGACTGATCACCTGAGACTAAAATATTTTTTGAGTTAGCCATATTTGAATGCAAGAAAAGCAAGGTGGTTGGCATTCCTCAATAACTTTGATTTTGAAATAAATCATATTCAAGGGAAGCACAATAAGTTGGTAGATGCCTTGAGTAGGCATGCACATCTATTGCTTGGAGTGACTATCAGTAAAGTAAACATAGAATTTGTAGAACAAAGTAAATAGACTACCCCAAGATCCTGACTATGAGGAACTTTAGCAGAAAATGTAGCAAAAAGGGTTATCTCGATAAGCAGAAAGTGTGGAAAAATTACTTACATACCAAAATTCAATATATGTACCCAATGAGAGTACCTTAAAAGAAACAATATTATATGAGTATCACAAGAAACTTTATGTAGACCATCCCAGATACGAGAAAATTTTGATTGCACTAAGAAAAAAATTATTTTGGTTGAGCATGAAAAGAGATGTGGAAGAATATTTAAATAAATACATGGAATGCCAACAAGTTAAAGTGGAACATCAACACCCTGTGGGATTATTGAACCCTTCACCCGTACTTGAGTGAAAGTGGGAAACCCTCTTCTTCATGTAAATATTTTTATTATTATATGTTTTAAAAACTAGTGTTGTAACTAGTCACCGGATAGCATAAGGAAAATTTGAATGTAGATTTGATTTTTATAATAAGTAATCGACATTTTTAGCTAGAAAATATGGAAAAGGGAAGCTTGTGAATCTAAAACTTAGATATTCAGATAATTATCCACTGTGAATATAAATACTAAGGGAATAAATCTATGGGAGAGAAAAGAAACATCTATTTAGAAACATGTATATGAGACATGAATTGGGAATCAACAAGAGGTCACTAAAGGAAGGAAACAAGTTTCTCAACTAGGTGGGGAACCAGAGAGAACTTGGTTCATGGTTGGGAGGAGAGACTTTTCCCATGTTCCATCTATAGCGATTTCATCGATTAGATGTTATTTTCATGTGCTTAGTTGTATGTAACAATAATATTATAATTGGGTTGTAAACAAATAGTTTGAGAATCTTATAATTGGGTTGTAAACAAATAGTTTGAGATGGATTTCTTCTGCATGGTATTAACTATAGATGAATGTGATTTTAAAACCAATGAAGTAAATAATAGGTAATCTTCTTACATTTTATTTTGTATGGTTGTAAATTTTTAGAGAATAATCAATTTAGGAAAATGAAAGTGACTAAATTAAACTATTCTATAGATTACCTTCGGCATAACTGTCATCCTTTGTTTGTATGTTGTAGAATGTTATTGTTTCATGCAGGCTAGTATTTTAGTTTATATGAATGGTTGGTGAGTATCCAAGTCATATATTATTTTGAGGATAAATTAAAGCTAACATGGAAACAATATGAGGTTTAGTTATTCGAAAAACTTATTGCTGGAAATTATCAACCTTAATGAGTAACAAAAGATGAAATTATGTTCAATAGTGACATAATGAATGACTTATAGGAAATCTTATGCTTTGTACTATACACATAATATAGAGAGGGTATCCTAGAATTTCTAATCCTTCACTCAATATCCCCTCTTGCCATTTAGGTAGGTGGCTTAAGGCATGTTGCACTAGTAACTCCAAGCTCACTATCCAAAAGCAACGGGAAAGGAGGATTAGGATAGAGGCATCTTCGGATGACACCCAATAATGTCAGAAGGAAGTATGGAGGAAACAAAACAAGTGCCAACTATAACGTGTGAAATAAGAGTAGAGCTACCATACAGTAAATTTGAATTCACCCTCACTTAGGATTGCTTTCCATAGAAGCCGATATCATTTCATGACGATGGGAAAAAATAAAATACCAGTTAACATTTATAGTTGACCAAAATCCATGGAAATAACAGGTAACTAGAGTATATAGAGGTCATAGGAAATCAGTTCTACTAATCAAAAGAGAAAGTTACTCAAAGCAATATGAAACTAGTACCATTTCCAAACTCTAAGAGATATTAATTGATAATATGAAAAAACAGAAATTAGTTATACTACAAACATTAGATAAAAGTAGTGAATGCTCTGTTTGGAGGAGAAAAAAAGTAAACAAGGAGAATGCACAGTATTGTGAAGCCAGGAACAATGTGAATGCATGAAAAAAATCCAATCATGCTTATGACAATAAATTATATTATTTGTAACATGTAGAATACTAAATAAGAACTTATCTTCATCACAGTGAATACACCATCATACTAATAACAATTTACAGAGCATGTTACTCTATAAGAGGAGTATCTAAACTACATGGAAACTCACATCTCATCACAGATTATAAACAAACAAAATTTTCCCAACCAAAAAGAGAAATTAATTCATAAATAAAATGGTCAGAAATTGTGTTGGAAAAAAGTGAAATAAGCCCTTTAAAGTAACCATTTACAAATTTTAGGACTAAACTACATCACTGCTAATAGTAGCATAAACATCCGAGTAGCATACGACTACAAAGAAATTTCAAGTTAATAGTCAAGCTAATGAGTGTGAAAGCCACTAAATTCATAATACGTATAGGGTGAGGAAGAAGACATTGTCTCTTAGAAACCCTTTGAAAAACTTAACCTGACCAAAATTCCCCAATGCATATTAAGGAAACCACAAAAGCCTAGAACAAATTCCATAAGGAAACCATAGTCACGATGGTGCACCAATAGGGCTAAGGTAGTAAGAACCATAGTAGACCTACATGAAGTATGCTGAGTGTGTACCATGTGAAGGGTACCCACCTAGAAAGAACCAACAAGCGCGTGAGGATCATGGGGATGCTACTATCTAGAAAGTTGTAGAGAAGGAAGAGTGGAATTGTTACCTAGAAAAACAAAAATTGACAAAATGCATTAAAAGTGAATTAAGCAAGGGTATGAACTCCACTATAATTCACAGAAAATTATGCAAAGAAGTAACCCCTCTTACCTGCAATTTCTGAACAAAAGGGAATGATTCTTCCAGATGCTTGAGCTCCAACTACCAGAGCCAAACCCAAAAATCAAATGTTTCCCAGAAATCATATTGAGGGCTTGAATCAAAATCCTACTAAATAACTTGGAGGAAGATGAGTATACCTATGCACATGAATAGGTATTACCCCCTAGATCGACAAAATTCACCAACCAAGAACTATCGATGAATGAGGAACTTTCTTCTTGCAAATAGAACCGAGCATGGTTTAATAATATGGTCATACAGGGGTTTCGAAACAGATGAAAAATAATAGAGATGGGAGGGACTTGGCATCGACATAGCTGTGTAGGAAGAGAAAAAATTTCGTGGAAAGAAAACTATCAGTATTTTATCCCCATGAGGTCCTGCATTACAATGAAAATAGAGAAGAATGAATGAACCTTGAAACACATTAAAATGATAATGACTCAACCAAAATTTATAATGAAATCTTAACAAAATTCTCTCCATTACCAAAGGAAAGTAGCGTGTCCAGAGGACATTCATCGAAATGGTTAAGGATGTAGGGAGTGCCATCTCCATCACTAATCAGAGGTAAGGTATCTAAAGGTGCCTCTAGATCCCATAGTAAAATAGAAAAACATGTATCAAATGTGTAGTATAAGGCCAAAGGGGCTTTAGGGTTTAGGAAAAGGCATGAGGACTGTGGATCTGGGGATGCCACCAACACCAACAATTGAGTTAGCCTCAAGAAGAGGAGCAGGGCAAAGAAGGAGTGTGACAATCATGTGAAGGTCGTGAGCTCACAAGTGTGGAATGGATGTGAGATACATAACTATGGGTGAATGGAAGGAGGGTTAAATGATTGGAACCATACATATAGGAATGCATACACCTTAGTAATGTTTACACTTTGGAAGCACATATACATTGGAAACCCATTCATTTTGGAACATATACCTTGGAGATTGCATTCACCGAGGGCCATGAGAGCCATAAGATGAAGGTATGGTTAGGAAACCTAGCCATACCATTACAATGACATATATAAAAAAATATAACCAAGGATACAATGGAGAGATAACCATTGAACAAATAAATTATAACATGGAGGTATTCTTCCATACATTTTAATAGAAGGGCCATTATCAATGGTAAAAATAAAAATAAAAAGAAATAAAAAATCTTACTTTTAGTAGTATTGCAATTTTATGTTCTTATAGGAGTATTTGGAAATGAAGATGTGACAAATGGTATTAGATCCCAGATATTACGCTGGGCCTTGAGGGAATCATCTCTAAGGAAACATATTTAGAAAAATAGACACACATATATGTGTGTGTGTGTGTGTGTGTTGTAGCCAAAATACACCATGTAAGTTATCAATGACTCTTGTGTGACTTTTAAGGTACCAGTGATCAAAGCACTGCAAGATGATGGAAGATGATCCTCCAATGAATAGGGAGTGTGAGGAGTTGTATATTGGGTTAGGGGAAGGAAGCACTTCACTTCCTTCGCAGCTGGTGCAATTGGTGAAAAGTATGAAACATGAAATATTACAGTTACGAAGTAGTAATGAGAAATTGCTAAGATCTAGTGAAAAACAGGAGAAGATGATCTGAGAACGGACAGAGAAATCCAATCACAAAAGTACCAAATTGGAAGGGAAAAGGGAGAAAAACAGTGAAACAAATTATGAGAAATCAGAAAGTGGAGGGGAGTCAGGTTAGATATTTCCAATGGCACAAAAAAAAAAAAGTGGAGTTCCATGGTCAGTTTAGGAAGATTAAAACCCTTACCGTTGATGGGGAAAGGAATAAGATGCAGAGGCCCAGTTACTAAACATGATAAAATATTATGAGGTGTATGAATATGAAAGTAATTTGAAGGTCCAGTTGGTTATTTATTAGCTGCAAGGGAAAAATACCTTGTGGTGGGAAGAGGTCAAAAGCGTACATCAGTTAGAAGAGAAGATTGTATCCTAGGGAGAATTTCAAAATCATTTTAGGGCCTATTATTTAAGTGAATGTTGTTATGACGATTGTGCCAAAGAATTTCGTGAGCTAAAGCTAGGACAATTGCCCATGGATGAATTTGTGGAAAATTTCAGTAATTACTTGCACTAAGTACCATATATTAAGAAGGAAACTGCCAAAATACAGAGGGTTCTCAAACGTTTCCAAGTTTCATATGAGGAGTGAACTGATTTTTATCAGCAAAAAGCCATGGATGAAACGAAAAGGAAAGCTAGGTTATGTTACCAACAGTTTAGGAATGGAAATGATAATGGAAAGACTTGGCAGAATAAGGATAAAAATAAGACAACATGGAAGTTTAGGAAGCATAAGCCTCCTTACCTCAAACACTTTGGCAAATATCACCAAAAGAGGATGGGTTTTCATTAAATATCATTCTCCTAGCACAATATTATACGGGATCGAAGCCTATGGAGATAAATAGTAAGAGGAATGGTGCTACAAAAGAGTGGGAGCCATTAAAGTGTTGGGGTTTTGGGGACCCACACATATCAAAGATTGACCACATAACCCCATATCAGTGTAGAATATTCAGACCATTCAGGAAGAATCAATTGTTAACAACATGGTTGGGAACATTCCTAGAATTAGCACAACATTAGAATATAGGAAACTTGAACCCCAGTCCACCATGATTGAAATTCAAGATAATATTCCAAATCATATTGTCTCTATGTTAATATATTACGCAGCTAGCATGACTTATATTAGCATACAAATTATAGAAATTGTAAGTTGAAGAGATAAAATTTTAAGAATGTTTTTCTGGTCTAGTTAGCAATTAGTACCCGAAGACAAGTTACCAGTCAAACAAGATAGTGTGGTATTAATTTAAATGGTTATTTCATATTAATGATCTAAATATACTTCCCTTGGGATCAAATGACATACTAATAGGCATGGATTGTTTAGAAAAATAGGGTGTTGTTATAAACTGGCTAGACAAAATAGTTTAATGTGTAGATCTAGAGGGACAGAGTTAGTCAATTAGAGGGAAATCAAAACCCATGCTAGTTTGTCAGATAACATAAATACATTTATAAAGGAGTGCTAGGAAAGGATTCCATCTGCATTCGATACAAATAGAAACTACTGAAAAGTTGATCGAAAAGGAAACATTCAGTAGTTTAATTGTGATTAGAGAATTTCAGGATGTCTTTCCAGAAGAAATTTCAAGATTACCCTTGCATAGAGACATAGAATTTACCATTGACTTGGTACTTGGTGCAGTGCTAGTGTCTATAGCCCCTTACAGACTGAGTACCCCGCAATTATTGGAATTAAAAATGAAGTTACAAGAATTTCTTGATAAAGGATATATATGACCTAGTGTCTCACCTTGGGGAGCGCCACTAGCGCTGCACATAGTCTAGTACCCTCCACAGTTTAGTACCCTAGGAATGTGTATTGAAAACCAATAGTTAAATAAGTTAACAGTTAATAAAAAATATCCACTACCATGAATAAATGATTTGTTTGATCAAGTGAGAGAGGAAAGCATATTCTCAAAAATTGATCTCATAACTAGTTATCACGAGTCACGAATAAAGAATAAAGAAATATGCAAGATAGCTTTCAGAACTAGATACAATCTTTAGGAGTTTGTGGCATTGCCTTTTGGCCTCACAAACACATCAACAATGTTTATATGTCTGATGAATAGTATACTACATCCCTATTTGGGTAAATTTTTACTAGTGTTTATAGACATCATATTGATTTATTCCAAAACTGAGGAAGAACATAAGTAACACTTGAAAATAATACTCAAAGCCTTAAGGGAGCATTGTGCCAAACTCAACAAGTGTGAATTTTCGAAGGATAGAATTTAGTATTTGGGGAATATTATTTCCAAAGAAGGATTGGTTGTTGATCAAGAGAAAATAAAATCTATTATGAATTCTCTAGTACCTAAATATGTACCGTTAGTGCATTCATTTATGGGGATTGTAGGTTACTAGCATCGGTTTATAGAATCTTTTTCTATACTAGTTCATCCCATCACAACCTTGCAGAAAAAAGGTGTAAATTTCGAATGGACAACCAAGTGTCAAGAAATCGTTGATAGGCTGAAGATACTATGGACTATAGCCATTATACTTAAGATTGCATATCTGGAGAATCCATTCAGAGTATGTACATATGCATGTTGGATGGTTTGGGGGGTCTTGATGCAAGAAAATGTGGTTATAGCATACGAATCCAAAAAATTAAAAGTACATGAGAAAAATTATGTCGTGTATGACTTGGAATTAGCAGCAGTAATACATGGAATTAAAACATGGAGACATTATCTTTGGGGGAGGAAATTTATCTTGGATTGATCACCTCAGTCTAAAATATTTTTTCAGTCTGTTGGATTTAAATGCAAGACAGGTTAGGTGGCTAGCATTCCTTAGTGATTTAAATCAAGCATATTCAAGGGAAGGAGAATAAGTTCATGGAAGCCTTGAGTAGGCATGCAAATCTAGTGTTTGGGGTGACTATGAGTAAAGTAAATATATAATTTGTAGAAATATTAAGTAGGCTATACCCCAAGATCCACAATATCAAGAACTGCTACAGAAAATGCACCAAAAAGGGGTATCTTGATATGGAAAAATTGTGGAAAAAATACTTACATAGCAAAATAGGATATATGTACCCAATTAGAGTACCTTGCAACATAAAATATGTGATGAGTATCACAAGACACCTTATGCAAGCCATCCCTTATACTAGAAATTCTTTACTACATTAATAAAACAAATATTTCGGCCGGACATGAAAAGAGACGTGGAAAAATATTTAAATAAATGCATGGAATGCCAACAGGTTAAAGTGGAACATCAACACCCTATGGGATTATTGAACCCTTTACCCATGCCAAAGTTGAAGTGGGATGCCATTTCAATAGATTTTATTACTAGGTTACCTAGAAAAAAAAATCAGCATGAATCTATTATGGTAGCAGTAGATGCCTTGACGAAGGTAGTTCATTTTATGCCTGTACAATACACTTTTTGGATAGCTGAAATAGATAGTTTTTTTATGAGGGACATTTTTTGACTGCATGGAGTACCAAAAGCTATTATATCAGACAAAGACACAAAGTTTACCTCCATGTTCTAGAAGGTGCTCTTTGGACGATTAGGTACATAATTGAAATTTAGTACTACATATCACCCAAAAACATATGGCCAAAGAGAAGGAACAAATCAGATCCTTGAAGATATCCTGAGAATGTATGCCATGCACCACCCTATAAAATGGGATGTTTTTTCTGCATTTAGCATAATTTTCCTATAATAACAACTACCAAGCTAGCATTCAAATGAGTCCTTTGGAAGCCTTATATAGCAAACAATGGCATACACCTCTTAGGTGGAACCAACCAAAGGAGAGGCTACTGTTAGGATGAGATGCATTGCACGAGATGGAACAGTGAGTGAGGATAATACATTATAATATCAAAGGAGCTCAAGGATGATAAAAGTGTTATGAAAAAAAGAAAAGGGTACATAAGGAATTAAAATTTTGGGATCATGTATCTTTGCAGGTAAAACCCTGGAAGAGCACACTTTGAACTAGAACTTGTACTAAACTAACCCAATGTTACTATGCACCTTTCAAAATCCTCGATAGAATTGGACCTTTAGCTTATCAGCTAGCTGATCCAGGTGGATATTGGTGGCCGCCCACCTATTCCACTTGGACCTCTAACACTGTCTCTTTTAGTTTTTTGGTTTCCTTAGTTGCAGCACAATTTACAATTTTTGTTAGTTTTTTGGGTCCAAAACTTTCAAAGCTATTTTGAGGCCCTAAACAACATTTTTAGGGAAAACGCAGAGACCAAAACATCCGAAACCGACCATTAAGTTTGTTTTAGGCCTTGCCAAACGAAGATCGTATGCCAAAGTTACAACCTTGAGAAGTTGATGTACCAATTTACCCAAACGGGGCCCAAAGTTTTGGTGCTTCATATCCTAGGGTTAGGTTTTTGGATGTTTTGGGTTTTCTATTGTTTCTCAGTAATAAATAGGCCTTTGGGCCTCATTTTAACATAGTTCATAGGCATGCAGCTACCACATCTCTTCTCAGAGGTAAGCTAACATCACCCAAGCTATCTTATTTCCATTTTTTTTGTAAGCATAGTTAAGTGTTTTTCTATTAATGAAATGAAGTATTTTTCTACCCATCACAATTTTGATGATTATATCTGCAATTTGTTGTGTTTCTATTTAAGTTTGAACCAATGGTATTAGAGAGGTCTACTCTTTCTCTATTTTTCTTTGCATGTCCCCAATGATGTCAATGTATAAGGAGTTAGGGCTCCATCTGGTTGAATGATTGTAGGATTAGCCTCACAAAACCCGATGACCTCCCATTGCAGAAGAAAAGAAAGACAAGGGGGCAAGAGATTCTTTCAAAATGTTGCTCAAAGAATCCCTCAACTAACAAAGAGACACGATGATGGATAACTTTGGATAGATCCTTCGATGGCTATCCACAGATGATGCATCTTCATGTAGCAACCACTCTGGAGGTGAAACTCCTTTTAAGGTACAAGTTAACTCGATATTCCCACATTCGAAGGCCTAATAGATGCATACATTATAGATAAATCGTTAAATCTATTGGAAGGATATTTTTCAGTTCATGATGTTTCCAATTGGGAAAAGATTACATTTTCACTTCTAAAAGTTGCCCCACATGTCAAGGAGCTATGAACAATATTATCCTGTCAGGAGATATGAAGACAAACACATAAAGTGGACCATGCTCTCGCAGGGAAGGGACCAAGATGTTTTGGAGTTCACAAATAATTTCCATATCCTTTGAATGAAGCTAGGTATTAAGAATACTAAGTGAAATTTGGAGCTCAAGTACGGCGGCTGTCTAGACAAGTACATCCAGAATGAGATGGATTTCCTAGACATTTCCTCACTCAGCATGGTGTATTGGTACACTCTAAATATTGAGAAAAATTTTAAACAAAAGAAGTGGGACTTTGGATCTACCAATCCAAAGCAAGGAACAGGCACCCCCAAAACATAGAGCAAGGGACCAAGCCAAGGAGGGGCTACCGAGGACAAGCTATGGAAGCCAAAAGAAAATAACAACACCACGAAGATGAAGAAGGGCATGGGAAAATGGTGTGAGTTCCATAAGAGCTCCCCTCATGATACAAGTGAGTGTCAGGCCAAGAAATCACTGGTGACCGAGCTGAAGGCTTCCGAATCAGATGATGGTTCTAACTATGAATTAGAACTTAATAAGGAGACTGACAAAGGGAAGTAGATCATTGATGCAGAGCCTAGTGCAACCATGGCCACCACAAAGATCCAAAAAAATGAGCCTAAAGATCCAGACCTCTTCCCCTCAAAGATGTGGCAAAGGGTTCTCTGCTACAGTTCATTGTTGATAGCGTGAGCCAAAAGAACCTCATTTCAGTAGAACACATGAAGCAGTTGGGCCTAAAGACTACAATGTATCCACAACCATATACCATTGAGTGGCTTCACCAAGGATGAGATCTTTGTGTCAGAAAATTGTTCTACCTTCCCTATGGCATCAAGCCCTTCACGGATGAGGTATTGTCTGATGTTTCTCATCTTAAAGTTTCTGATGTATTTTTAGGACAACCATACTTGTGGAAGAGACACGTTGTATATGAGTCTTGACCTCACTCAGTGATTATTACTCTGCCTAATAAGTTGTATAGGATACCAGAGGTAGCCCCTCCTACCGCCATCTCTTTGATCACTACAGAGCAATGTAGTAAGATCATTTCATAGACCAGGAAATTCATTTTCCCTATGATTCACCCCCAAGGAAAGAAGAAGGTTGTGGCCACAACTTCTAAGCAAGGCTCATATACATAGAAGGAACATATGGACAAGGTCATGGAGGACTACAAGGGTATTCTCGCCTCACTCACAGGGGTACCTCTACATTATCAGGTCAAGCACTCCATCAATTTGACCCTGGGCACACCGTTGCCCAATGGACCAATCTATCTATGCTATGTTATGGAGAATGATGAGATCAAGAGGTAGATTCAGTAACTATTGCAAAAGGGCACATCAAGCCAAGCTCATCACCCTATGGGAGTGTGGTTGTATTGGTATAGAAGAAGGGTGGGACCTCTATCGGGTGCTAAATAATATCACTGTCCAGAATAATACCCAATCCTGTAGACTGATGACCTTTTATACCAGTTCAAAGGCAGCAAATATTTTGGAAAGATTGACTTGAAGTCAAGTTATCACCAAGTGCGTATCGAACCCTTTGATGTGTGGATGACTACCTTCAAATCCAAGGAGGGCCTTTTCTAATGGTTGTTCATGTTGTTTGGACTAATGAATGCCCCTGCAACCTTCATGAGGTTGATGGTTGATATCTTGCAGCCCTTCACCAATGCATTCATGGTGGTGTATTTATATGACTTCTTGATCTTCAACCAGAGTTGGGAAGATCACCTCCACCATATTTGATAAGTCCTCCAAACCCTTCGACAACACAAGTTGTGTGCTAACTTAGAGAAATTCTCCTTTGGTTTGAACTAGGTTCAATATCTAGCATGCATCATTGATGATAAGGGTCTACATGTGGACCCATCCAAGGTATAAGTCATTCAAGATTTCCTAGTCCCAACCAGTCTAACAGAGCTCCATATCTTTTTGGGTCTTACTAATTTCTACTGTAGGTTCATGTTGGGGTTCTCTCATATCGCTTGGCCTTTAATTCAAGTCACCAAACGGTGGAGTGAAAGTAAAGTTCCTTTTGTCAGAAACCCGGTAGTGAGCATTCTTCAAGTTGAAGAATCACGTTTATTAGGCACTGGTGCTCACATCACTAGACCTGTAACAACCATTTGAGATTGAGATAGATGTCTTCAACTATGCTATTGGGGCAGTTCCTACTCAACATGGGAATCCAATGGCTTACCACAGTGAGACACTTTTAGAAACAATCCAAAAGTACCCCACATACGACAAAGAATTGTATTCCATTGTACAAGCCTACCACCAATGGAAGAATTACATTCTAGGGAAGGAAATAGTCATCCACACAGACCATGGACCTTTATAGTTCATACAGACACAAAAAAAGTTGTATAATGATTTCTATTTGAAATGGTCCACCTATCTGCAACAGTTCCATTTGAACATAATATATAAGAAGGGCATCACCAATAATGTCATTGATTGCCGTAGTAAATCATCAGTCATGGCACAGATCAATGTGCTCGACTCTTGTGGACACGAGACATCGGGGTGGCCACACTTTACAAGGGTGATCCAGAATTTGACAACATATACTAGACACTCCTCGAAGGGAAGAAATTTCCAAATTTTCACCTTCAGGATGCATTGCTATACCACTTGGGACACATATTTGTTCCTTCAAGTGAGCATGCCGAGATGATCTAGGAGGCGCACTACAGTCAGGTTGTTGGACATTTTGGAGTAGAGAAAACAATGGTAGTATTGCAAAAGTATTTTTATTGGTTGAAACTTTGTCAGGATGTTCAGAAGTACATTTGATCCTTCACCGCCTATGCCATTGCCAAACCAACCATCAAGAAGCAAGGCTTGTATACTCCTATACCTACTCCTTTTCGTCCTTGGGAATCTGTCTCCATGGATTATATGTCGGGCCTTCCTTCTACTAAGCACAACAATGATTGCATTTTCGTGGTCGTCGAAAAATTCTCCAAGATTCCGATCATGGAAACCAACAAGAAGAGTATCTCAGAAGAGGTCACTGTTAAGCTCTTCTTTGAGTGAGTGTGGGTACACTTTGGGATCCAATAGTCCATTACCTTAGATCAAGATATAATATTCATAAGTGAATTTTGGTTAAGTCTTTGGTTGATGTTGGATACAAGAATGACTAAGTCCATGTCCTTCCATCCCCAAACTGATGGCCAAATAGAGGTTTTCAATAGGATTATTGTACACATTATGCGCATGTACAACTCAAAGAATCCACACACATGTGATGAAAGTCTCCTCTATTTCCAACACAGGTACAACAAAGCTATCCATAGGTCAACATGCCACAACCCTTTCAGATAGGGTTCGAATTTCAACAATTATGCCCCATTGATGTGGCCATACCATTTACAGCCACTTAGGTAGATTCGTCTCACGTGAAATCTAAATTTCAAAGGGCTAAAAGCCTCATTGAGTGCACGAAACACATCTTCTAATAGTTCCATGATATATTGGACAGATCTAATGCTAGGTACAAGTAGTGCCATGCTCAACATCGAGTGTCGGATATGTTCTAGGTGGGCGACAAAGTTTGGTTTCATTTGCAGAAAAAGCGCCTTGTTATGCCCTACTACAAGCTTTACCTGCTTCGATATGGGCCATAAACCATCACCAATGATCCATATTTAAATAGGAATGCAACAAATTATAGATATAACCATACATATAGAGATGCATAAAAAATAATACTTCATTTAATTACTATAAAATACTAAAATATGCTTACAAACAGAAATGGAAATAAACTAGCTAGGGCAATGGTAGCTTATCTCTGAGAAGAGATGTGGCGGCTACATGCCTCTAAACTATGTTAAAATTAGGCTCGAAGCCCTATTTATTCTTGAGAAACAATGGAAAACCCTAAACATCCAAAAACCTAACCCTAGAAAATGAAGTGCCAAATTGTGGGCCCCGTTTGGGTAAATTGGTACATCAACTTGCCAGGGTTGTAACTTTGGCATACAATCCCTTTTTGACACACAAATATCTTGTTAGAAAGATATATCTGAGAAATACAACTTTGGAAAGAGAATCATTGGTCCATCAACCCATGTTGCTCCCAGGTTTCCTAAAAAACGTCGTTTAGGGCCTCAAAACGGCTCTTAAAGTTCAAGATCCGAAAAATTCTAAAAATAGTAAATTGTACTACAATTAAGGAAACTAAAAAGATGAAAGGAACAATGCTGGGGGTCCAAGTGGACTTGGTGGGTGGCCACTAATATCCACCTGGATCATCCTAACCCCCTGGAAGTAATGGTCCCCATTGCGTTGGGTTCCTCCATGAGATGAGGAAGCTTCTGCTGAACTTGGTCCCTGGTGAGCCACTTGCCTTGGTGAAGGAGTTGGTCTGCTTTGAAAAATTGGTATAGGTGGATATTTTGTTGGTGAGTTTTCTTGATCTGTGTGTCCATGATCTAATTAGTTGCAACTTGTTTCATGCAATCTGGATTTAACTCTATGGGTGTTAGTTGTTCTGCAATGTTGGATGTGTCTAGTAATGGTGGAAAGTATGGCCGAAGGTGGTCAACATTGAACACTAGGTGCAGGCCAAGGAATGGGGGAATGTTAAGATAAAATGCATTGTATCCCACAACCTTGGTAATGGTGTAAGGGCCATATCAGAGTGCTCTAAGTTTCTGATTGGCTACAATAAGATGTTCCTTTTGTAAATGAAACTAGAATTTGTCGCCCACCTCCAACTTGTGTGGCACCCGATGTTGATTATGTCGTTGCTTGTACTTGGGATTTGATTTCTCTATAATTTCATGGATCTAGTGGTGAATATGTTGGATGTGCTTAATGAAGCTATTTTCCTTATCTATTTCAAATTCGACATGCGCCGAATCTACGAGAGTAGTTGCAGATGGCATGGCCACATCAATGGGACAGAGTGGCTGGAATCCCAAGCCCACTTGAAAAGGGTTGTGGCCAATCGAGCTATGGAGAGCCCGGTTTTAGTTATGTTGAACATAGGGGAGGCTCTCATCCCATGTGTTTGGACGCTTTGATTTGTACATGCACAGAATATGCACAATCATCCTATTGACAACCTCTATCTGGCCATCAGTTTGAGGATGGCAAGTTGTGGACTTAGTGATTTTGGTCTCCAGCATTGACTAGAGGCTAGACCAAAATGTACTGAGGAACCTATTGTCTCGATTTGAGATGATAGATTGTGGGATCCCAAAGTGTACCCACACTCATTCAAAGAAGAGTTTAGCAGTGGCTTCTGCTGTGATATTCTTCTTGTAAGCCGCCATAATGGCCATCTTCGAGAACATGTTGACGACCACAAAAACATAGTTGTTTTCATACTTGGTAGAAGAAAGGACTAACATGTAATCCATGGAGATGGATTCCCAAGATCGACTAGGGGTAGGCAGTGGGGTATAGAGGCCTTGCTTCTTAATGGTCAGTTTGGCAATGGTGCAGGTAGTGCATGATCTGATGTACTTCCCAACATCTTATCGAAGATTCGACCAATAAAATACTTCTGCAGTACTACCACCATTTTTTCGACCCTGAAATTCCCACCATCCCAACAGTATTGTGCTTCCAAAATCCTCTTGGCACGCTCACTTGAAGGAACACAAAGTTGACCCAGGTGGCATAACAGGGCATCCTGGAGGTGAAAATCTAGAACATTCTGACCCTCCAAGAGTGGCTGGTATGTGTGGTCGAATTCTATGTCACTTTTGTAGAGAAGTGGCCAATCATAAGTCTCGTGCCCACAACAGTTGAGCACGGTGGTTGACGCCATGATCGGTGATTGATTGAGGCAACCTACAACATTATTGGTGTTTCCATTCTTCTACTTTATATTCAAATGGAACTGTTGTAGGTATGTGGACCACTTCTGATGTTGATCATTCTGCAATTTCCCTTGGATCTGTATGAACTATAGGGGTTTCTGGTCTATGTGGATGACCATTTCCTTCCCTAAAATGTAATGCTTCTATTTTCAGCAGGCCTGCATAATGGAATACATCTCTTTGTCATAAGTGGGATACTTCTAGACTCTTTCTAGAAGTGTCTCACTGTGATATGCCACTAGATGCCCATATTGAGTAAGGACTACCCCAATAGCATAGTCAGAGGCATTTGTCTGGACCTCAAATGATTATTGAAAGTCTTGTAATGTGAGCACTAGTGCCAAGTAGAGGCAATGTTTCAACTCTGTGAATGCCTTTTGTTAAGATTCAAACCAAAATAATTTTTCTTTCGCCCCCCCTTGGTGAGTTGATTCAAGGGCCATGTGATATGAGAAAATCCCAACACGAACCTGTGATAGAAGTTGGGAAGACCTAGAAAGCTACAGTGCTCTATCAGAGTGGTTGGAGATGGCCAATCTCGACTGACTTAGATCTTGGCTGGATCCACATGCACCCCTTGTTCATTAATAATGTATCCCAGATACTAAACCCGGGTCATGCCAAAAGTTAATTTCTCCAAACTGGCACATAACTTGTGTTGCCACAGTGTCTGGAGAACCTGTCGGATGTGGTGGAGGTGCTCTTCCCAACTTTGGATGAAGATCAATATGTCATCCAAGTATACCACTACAAATGAGCTAGTGAATGGCCATAAGGTGTCATCCATTAGCCTCATGAAGGTTGCGGGACCATTTGTCAATCTGAAAGGCATAACCAACCATTCGAAGAGGCCCTCCTTGGCTTTGAAGGAAGTCTTCCACACATCGGAGGGTTCGATTGGTACTTGGTGGTATCTTGACTTGAAATCGATCTTGTTGAAATATTATTCCCCCTTCAGTTGGTCTAGGAGGTCATCAATCTATGGGATCAGATACCTATTACGGACAATGATCTTGTTCAATGCCCGATAGTCAATACAGAGTCTCCAAGTCCCATCCTTCTTCTATACCAACACGATAGGGATCCCATAGGGTGATCAACTCGAACAGATGTCACCTTTCTGCAGCAAATCCTAAACTTGCTTCTTGATTTCATCATTCTCCTGAATGGAGAGCCGATAGATTGGTTCATTGGGTAGTGGCGCACCTTGGGTTAGATCAATGGAGTGATTGACCTGACAATGTAGAGGAACCCCTACAGGGGAGGTGAAGATGTCCTCGTACTCCTCCATGAACTTGTCCATCTATAATTTTTGTGTCAAGGGGCCTTGTTTAAAGGTTGTGACCACCGTCTTCTTCTTTCCTTGAGGGTGTATCATCAAGAAAACAAATTTCCCGGTTTTGGAAATGAACCTACTACATTATTTTGCAGTAAATAAAGAGATGGAGGTAGGCAGTGCTACCTCCAATACCCTATACAACTTATTTCCAAAATTAACAGTAATAGCATGAGGCCTTGATTCATACACAGCATGTCGCTTCCACAAGTATGGTTGTCCTAGTAATACATCACAAACATCAAGGGGAGAAATGTCACACAATACCTCATCCGTGAAGAGCTTGATGTTGTATGGAAGGTAACACTATTGGATCAGGCAAAGATCCTATCCTTGGTGAAGCCACCCAATGGTGTACGGTTGTGGATGTGTTGTGGTTGGTAAGCCCAGCTGCTTCATGACCTCTACCGAAATGAGGTTCTTTTGGCTCTCGCTGTTGATAATGAACTATAGCAAGGATCCTTTTACCCACATTTGGGAGTGGAAGAGATTCTCCAACTCCTCCGGATATTCAGGTTCCTCCCTCTAGATCTTCGTGGTGGAAAAGATGGTGTTGGGATCCGCATCAATAATCTGCTTCCCTTTGTGATTCCCCTTGTTGGGTTCTGACTTAGAGTCAAAACATGCATCTTATTTTGAAACCTTTAGCTCGGCCATACACCATCACCAAGGCCATCAGCAAGAATGACTTCGAGGTCAACATCCTACCATTCCTTGGTATGCAACTAGTGTTCAATGTAGATCACCTTCAACCATACTTCCCACCATTGTTGGGCACATTTGACATTGCATAACAGCTCACACCAATAGAGCTAAATCAAGACTGCACACAACAGGCCACCACTGATTGGATCATGGACACACAGATCATGAGCACTTACCAGTAGAATATCCAAATATATCAGGTTGTCAAAGTTGGCCAACTACTTCATGAAGGAAAGTGGCTCACCAAGGACCAAGTTCAGTAGAAGTTTCCCCATCTCATGGAGGCACTTAACGCAATTGGGACCATTTCTTCCTAAGGGGGGAGGAATGATCCAGGTGGATATTGGTGGCCATATGCCTATTCCACTTGGAACGCCAACGCTGTTTATTTGAGTTTTTCGGCTTCCTAAATTGTAGCATAGATTACTATTTTTGGCAGTTTTTGGGTCTTGAACTTCAAGAGCCATTTTGAGGGCCTAAATGGCGTTTTTAGGGAAAACGGAGAGACTGAAAAAACCTCAAAATGGTTTGCCAGTTTGTTTGCAGACTTCTCTTTAAGATCTTAGAAATTATGATAGCCAAATGGAGATCTTATGCCAAAGATACGACCCCAGAAATTTGGTGTACCAATTTACCCAAACGAGGCTTATAGTGTTGGTGCTTCATCTCCTAGGATTAGGTATTTGGATGTTTAGGGTTTTTTGTTGTTTCCCAATAATAAATAGTCCTTTGAGCCTAATTGTAACATAGTTCAGAGGCATGTAGCCACCACATCTCTTCTCATAGATAAGCTATCATCACCTGAGCTATCTTATTTCCATTCTGTTTGGAAGCATAGTTCAATGTTTTTCTATTAATGAAAAGAAGTGTTTTTCTACCACATCTCTATGTTTATGATTATATCTGTAGTTGTTGCATTCATTTTTCAGTTCAGATCACTAGCTCTACCTGTTCATATTAAAGTGCATAACATATTTCATGTATCATTATTAAAAAGATATGTGCATGCTAACTATCATGTTCTTGATTGGAATGTGATAAAGGTAGAACCCGAAGGAGACTTCCTACAATAACCACTCCATATTACAGACTAGTGAGAGATTGTGCTACGAAATTTTGCCACTCATGTTAAAGTAAAATGGAATTAATTTAATCTTGAGGCGGCTATGTGGGAAGAAGAGGATTTTATGAAGGAAGCATACACAAGGTTTTTCCAGTAAAAAAATAGTTGGACATGTGATAATAATTGAACATCGAGGAAGGTGTTATTTTGAGAGGGGGAAATTACAACACCCTCTTCTTCATGTAAATATTTTTATGATTATATGTTTTAAAAACTAGTGTTGTGACTGTCTAGGGCCCACCATAAAGAAAAACTAAATGTAGATCAAATTTTTATAATAAATAATTGACATTTTAAGCTGGAAAATGTGGGAAGGGAAGCTTGTGAATCTCAAACTTAGATATTCAGATAATTATCCACTCAGTTTAAGGTAAATACTTAGGGAGTAAATCTTTGGGAGAGACAAATATATTTTTGGGATGTTGGAGAAAGAAACAACTTTTCTTACTTTTAATAAGGAAAATAGGAAACAACCTAGGCTAAGGGGATAAGTAGACCCTTGAAAGGTAGGACACCACTAGAGAATCATTTGGTGGCAAACATGTATATGAGACATGAATTGGGAATGAGGAAGATGTTGTTGAAGGAAGGAAACAGGCTTCTCAGCTTAGGGGGAACTACAAAGCACTTCGTTAATGGTTGGGTGGAAAGGTTTTTCCAACGCTGCATTTCCAGCGATTTCATCAGTTAGATGTTACTGTCATGATTGGTTGTCTGTAATTCTCATTTATAATTAGGTTGTGAATAAACAATTTGAGATTGATTTCTTCTGCATGGTATTAACTATAGATAAATGTGATTTTAAAATCAATTAAGAAAAATAATAGGTAAAAATGTTACATGTTATTTCTTATGAATGTAAATGTTCATAGAATAATCAACTTAGGTAAATGAAAGTGCCTAAATTAATTTTTTTTTTAGAATACCTTCAACATAACTATAGTCCTTTGATTGTATGTTGCACAATATTATAGTTTCATGTGGATTGGTATTTTAGTTCAGATGAATGGTTGGTGAGTTTCCAAGTGAGAGATTATTTCAAGGATAAAGTAAAGTTAACAAGGAAACAATCTAAAATTGAGTTATCGAAAGAATTTATGGATGGAAATTGTCATCTTTAATGAGTAACACAGATGAAATAATGTTCAATAGTTATAAAATAAATGACTTATAGACAATCTTATGATCTATAATGTAAAACTAATATAGAGAGGGTATCCTATAACCCTAAATCCTTCACTGAATAGCCCCTCTTTCCATTTGCGTAGGGGGCTTAAGGCATGTCAGGCTAGCAGTTCCAAGATTGGTGTTCAAAAGGAATGGGAAATCGGGATTAGGAGAGAGGCATCTTGGGAGCACACTGGTAATGTTATAAGGAAGTATGGAGGAAAAACAAAAGTGTCAATTGTAAGACATGAAATAAGAGGAAAGCTACCACACAGTAATTTGGAGTCACCCTCACTCTAGATTGGTTTTCCTAGAAGAAGATCTTGTTGCATGATGATCGGAAAAAATACAATACAAGTTAACATGCATAGCTAACCAAAATCCATGGCAATAATAGGTAACTAGATTGTATAGAGGTCATAGGAAATGAGTCCTACTCATCAAAAGTGAAATTTACTCAAAATGATAGGAAACTAGTACCATTACCAAAATGTAAGAGGTAGGAATTGATAATATGACAAAACAAACTAATTCTACCATAAACATTAGATTAAAGTAAAGAATACTCTTTTTGTAGGTATAGAAAAGTAAACAGGGAGAATGCACAATACTGTGAAGCCATGAACAGTGAAAACACACGAGTCCAACTATGCTTATGACAATCAATTCTATTATTTATAACATGCAATATACTAAACAAGAACTTATCTTCATCACACTAAATCTACCAGCATACTAATAAAAATTTACAAAACTTGTTATTCTCCAAGAGGAGTATCTAAATTTCATGGAAACCCCCATCTCATCACGAATTATAAATAAAGGAAAGTTGTGCAACTATAAAGAGAAATTAATTTATAAAATTACAATTGTCAAAAATTGTGTTGAAGAAAAGGGAAATAAGCCTTTTAAAGTAACCATTTAAAAAGTTTGGGACTAAAGTCCATCATTGGTAATAGTAGCATAAATATTTGATTAGTACACGATTACAACAAAACTAATAAATTTCAAGCTAATAGTCCAACTAACACTGAGTGCGAAAGAGACTATATTCATAATATATAGGGTGAGGACAAGGACGTCACCTCTTAGAAACCCTCTGAAAAATTTAACCCGACCAGAATTCCCCAATGCATGTTAAGGCAACCACAACAATCCTAGAATGAAGTGTTGAAAAATGTGCTACAAAAAATGTTAAACTTTGAATGTGCTAGAAATAGACCTGCTAAAAATAGTAGTTCTAGGAAATTGCATGTCTAAAAATAGCAATTTGGCCAGTGATGTCATTGGCCACATTGGGTGCGAGGTGAAACTATTAAAAATAGAAAGTTCTAAAAATAGCATTTTTGGGTCCCTTCCTATTTATAGTAGTCCCTAGTCTATCTATAGGAAGTAAAATTAATTTTGGTCTTAACAACAGTTTAAAATATTAATTAATTAATCTCCATGAGTTAATTAATTATGGCAAATTAAACTTGAAGTCTTTGTGAGATCATGCAATTATTTTCTCTCTTGATTTAGGAATTTATCCTTTGATTAAAGGAGATAAGGTTCAGTTCTATATTGAGAGGATGAATTGACTTAGTTTTACTTAGTCAAGTCCAGTTAGATTATTTTAACAAGTTATTAAAATAATAAAATATAGTTTGTTAATGCTTGCATGCATGTGACAACTATTATTTCAGATAATTGAGCATTCCCTCATGGATAAATGATGCATGTTAGTTCAGATAGAGACCCAGTTGAGATCAGAGGAGGGACAATGTACTATCAGTTGGATGAATATATTTCCTATAAAGGAAGCTCATCGATGATGATGATTTATCTCCTTCAAGTTTGTGTAGTTATTTCAGAGGTCAGCGTTATGTGTTAGGTGAGAATCACACAGGTTGTAGCTGGAGGACCCAGGAAAACAGTGCATAGAAATAGGAGGCTTGGTGGGTAGAGGAGAAGGTTTGAGAGAAGGCTTTGATTGTCTATGAGTAGCAGAGGGGTAGTACTGAGACCTGAATAGCTTCCGAGCTAGGGCTTTGTGTAATGTGGACTATATTTCCACTTGCATGATAATACGAAGATGGAGTTTTATGTTGGTGCTTTCCCTTGGATATATCTTGTGTTATGTGTGATTATTTCTCTTGATCAGTTATGCATGTTTCTACTTGATGTTGCTCATGAATTTGTTTATCATTATGCTTAATCTTTCGTAGAAGTAGAACAAGTATTATGCTTTAGGACATTGCATATATCGGTTTGTTCTACAGGTGAAATTTCTTTATGGTATCGGAGCTAGCTGATTTGTAGAAAATGTTCTACATGGTATCAGATCTAGCTGATTTGTAGAAAATTTTTACAAAATTCTACATGGTATCAGAGCACATGTGATCAAGGAGAGAACAATATTCTGAGAGGAGATTTAAAAGTTTTGAGTTTTGGGCCGAGAGTTTGCAGAGAAAATCTGGAAATTTCAATACAAAATTTTCAGAAATAGGTTCTTGGCTAGCCCACCAACCTATTTCCACTTTCGCTTCCTCATGAAATTTTCTAGAAAAAAAAGCTGATTTGAAATCAAAAAATTCCCAAAATCGAAAAAAAATCGGCTGAATTGGAGTTCGGATTAGGGAGATATCCCTGTTTTAAAATCGGCTTTTTTTTCTAGAAAATTTCGTGACGACGCGAAAGTGGAAATAGGTTGGTGTGCTAGCCAAGAACCTATATGCAGTCGAGCTACAAGATGCATGCAAAGCCTTGAGGAGCAAGGAAAAGGTTAGATACTTGTTGGTTGAAAGAAAGTGTAAATTACCTCTCAACATGTCGAGCTAGAAGAAGTCTTATACAATTATGGAAGAGCCACAATTGGTGAAGCAGCTTTAGGAGGTTGTGGAGTAGCCATAACTGGGGAAGCCGAGAGGAGACAGAGCGGAGGCATACACTCATGTAGAGACCTCCAGTGGGGGAAACTTCGAGCTACTTGGGATGAGGGATCACATGTAGCCATACCTCCAAGTAGGAGGTGGGGTGATATAGAGTGATTGTCCCAAGGAGGAGCGGCAAGATCCTTGAGGTACCCAACCTCTTGGATGAGACCTTATTACAGGACCCATGATGTGGAGTAGCAAGAACTGACTGATTGGGTAGAGACAGTGCAAAGAATCCTAGGACAACACATAGCTAGTAGGCTGCAGTAATGCGAGAGGCATAAGTGTTTTGCATAGTGCTTGGTGGCACAGAGAGGTGTGCAATGGTGCAAGATGCAAGGAGATGTTTCAGTAGCGTAGATGTCGAAGAGGGAGCACTTGTCAGTAGTAGGTAGAGCTTCAACATTAGAGTATGTTCCTAGCCCAACAAAGTGGTTAGTTGGGAGTGTCTTTGTCCCAAGTGTTGTTGGAGCAAGTGGATCGGGTAGATGTGTTGCATGCAGAACATTCGAGAGTTACAAGATCTATTTTTAGAATGTGCTAAAAATAGACTTGCTAAAAATGGCAGTTCTAAAAAATAACATGTCTAAAAATAGCAATTTGGCCAGTGAGGTCATTGGCCACATTGGGTGAGAGGTGAAACTGCTAAAAATAGAAAGTTCTAAAAATAGCATTTCTGGGTCCCTTCCTATTTATAGCACTCCCTAGTCTATCTATAGGAAGTAAAATTAATTTTGGTCTTAACAACAATTTAAAATATTAATTAATTAATCTCCATGAGTTAATTAATTATGGAAAATTAAACTTGAAGTCTTTGTGAGATCATGCAATTATTTTCTCTCTTGATTTATGAATTTATACCTTAATTAAAGGAGATAAGGTTCAGTTCTATATTCTGATGATCAGTTGACTTAGTTTCACTTAGTCAAGTCTAGTTAGATTATTTTAACAAGTGGTTAAAATAATGAAATCTAGTTTTTTAATGCTTGCATGCGTGTGAAAACTATTAGTTCAGATAATTGAGCATCCCCTCATGGATAATTGATGCACATCAGTTTAGACAGAGACCGAGTTGAAATCATAGAAGGGACAGTGTACTATAAATTGGATGAATATTTTTCCTATAAAGGAAGCTCATCCATGATGATGATTTATGTCCTTTAGGTTTGTACAGTTATTTCAAAGGTTAGTGTTGTGTGGGAGGTGAGAATCACACAGGTTGGAGCTAGAGGACCCAGGAAAATTGTGCATAGAAATAGGAGGGTTGGAGAGTAGAGGAGAAGGTTTGAGAGAAACCCTTGATTTTCTATGAGTAGCAAATGGATTGTACTAGGAGCTGGATAGCTTCCAAGCTAGGGCTTTGTGTAATCTGGACTATATTTCCACTTGTATGATAATACAGAGATGGGGTTTTATGCTAGTGCTTTCCCCTGGATATATCTTGTGTTATCTGTGATTATTTATCTTCATTAGTTATGCATGTTTCTACTTAATTTTGCTCATGAATTCGATTATTCTTCTGCTTAATGTTTTGTAGAAGTAGGAGAAGTATTATGCTTTAGGACATTGCATATATCAGTTTGTTCTACATGTGAAATTTCTACATGGTATCAGAGCTAGATAATTTGTAGAAAAAGTTCTACATGGTATCAAAGCTAGTTGACTTGTAGAAAAACTCTACAAAATTGTACATGATATCAGAGCACCGATGACCAAGGAGAGAACAATATTCTAAGAGGATATTTCAAAGTTTCAAGTTTTGGGCTGAGAGTTTGTAGAGAAAATCTGGAAATTTCTGTACAATTTTTTTAGAAACAAATAGTAGATCTGGATTCCTTGCGGAAAAATACCCAAAAAAAAATGGTTGAATTAGAGTTCGGATGAGGGAGGTATCGCTGATTTAAAATAAGCTCTTTTTCTATAAAATTTTGTGACTGCGGGAAAGTGGAAATAGATTGGTGTGCTAGCCAAGAACCTGTATGCACTTTAGGTAGAAGATGCATTCAAATCCTTGAGGAGCAAGGCAAAGGTTAGATACTTGGTGGTTGAGAGAGAGAGTAAATTACCTCTCAACATGCAGAGCTAGAAGAAGTCTCAGTCAACTATGGAGGAGCCACAATTCGTGAAGCATCTTTAGGAGGTTGTAGAGCAGCCACAAAGTGGAGGCATCCACTCATGTAGAGACCACCAGTAGGGAGAAGCTTCGAGCTAGGTGGGTTGAGGGATCACATGTAGCCATACCTCTGAGTAAGAGGTGGGTTGATATAGAGCGATCGTCCCAAGGAGGAGGGGCAAGATCCTTCAGGTACCCAACCTCTTGGATGAGACCTTGCTATAGGAGCCCCAATGTGGAGTAGCAATAACTGACTGATTGGGTAGAGATAGATGTGGATGGAGTGGCAGAGAGAGCAACAGTGTAGGGAATCCTAGGACAACAAATAGCTAGCAGGCTGCAGCAATGCGAGAGGCACAAGTATTTTTCCTAGAGCTTCAGCATCAGAGTATGTGCCTAGCCCAACAGAGTGGTCAGTTGGGAGTGTTTTTGTTCCAAGTTTTGTTGGAGCAAGTGGATCGAGTAGATGTGTGGCATGTTGAACATTCCATCGTTATATGATCAAGTTCAAGAGTAAGCCTTTCTTCTTGAGAGGGAGTGTTGAAAAATGTGCAACAAGAAATGTTAAATTTAAAATTTGCTAAAAATAGACCTGCAAAAAGTAGCAGTTCTAAAAAATAACATGTCTAAAAATAACAATTTTGCCAGTGAGGTCATCGGCCACATTAGGTGAGAGGTGAAACTGCAAAAAATAGAAAGTTCTAAAAATAGCATTTGTGGGTCCCTTCCTATTTATAACAGTCCCTAGTCTATCTATAGGAAGTAAAATTAATTTTGGTCTTAACAGCAGTTTAAAATATTAATTAATTAATCTCCATGAGTTAATTAATTGTGGAAAATTAAACTTGAAGTCTTTGTGAGATCATGCAATTATTTTCTCTCTTGATTTAGGAATTTATCCCTTGATTAAAGGAGATAAGGTTCAGTTGACTTATTTTTACTTATTCAAGTCTAGTTATATTATTTTAACAAGTTGTTAAAATAATGAAATATAGTTTGTTAATGCTTGCATGCATGTGACAACTATTATTTTAGATAACTGAGCATTCCCTCATGGATAACTAATGCATGTCAATTTAGACAGAGACCCAGTTGAGATCAAAGAAGGGATAGTGAACTATCAGTTGGATGAATATTTTTCCTATAAGGGAAGCTCAACCATGATGAGGATTTATCTCCAAGTTTGTGCAGTTATTTCAGAGGTCAGTGATGTGTGTGAGGTGAGAATCACACAGGTTGCAGCTGGAGGACCCAAGAAAGTTGCACATAGAAATAGGAGGCCTGGAGGGTAGAGGAGAAGGTTTGAGAGAAGCATTTGACTGTCTATGAGCAGCAGAGGGATTGTACTAAGACCTGGATAGCTTCCGAGTAGGGCTTTGTGTAATCCAAAATATATTTCCACTTGTATGATAATACAGAGATGGGGTTTTATGCTGGTTCTTTCCCATGGATATATCTCGTGTTATGTGTGATTATTTCTGTTGATCAATTATGCATGTTTCTACTTGATGTTGCTCATGAATTTGATTATACTTCTGCTTAATGTTTTGTAGAAGTAGAACAAGTATTATGCTTTAGGATATTGCATATATCGGTTTGTTCTACAGGTGAAATTTCTACATGAAGCCCACAAGAAAACCATAGTCACAATGGCACACAAAGAGGGCTAAGGCAGTAAGAGCCATAGTAATCAAGAAACAATTATGTTGACAGTAGACCATGTGAAGTGTACCCACCTTGAAAGAACCAATAGCCATGTGAGGACCCTGAGGAGGCTACTACCTAGAAACCCACAGAGAGGGAAGAGTCAAACCGTTATGTGGGAAAACCAAAATTGGCAAATGCCATTAAAAATTACCTGAGCAACGGTATAAACTACCCTATAATTCACAAGAAATTATGCAAATAGGTAACCAATGTCACCTACAAGGACTGACCAGAAGGGAATGATTCTTCTGCATGCCTGAGGTCCAACAACCAGATCTAAACCCCCGAAAAAAATGCTACCCAGAAATCATATTGACTTCTTCAATGAAATCCTACTAAGTACATTGAAGGAAGACAAATTTACCTATGCATAGGAATGACTATTGAACCCCAGGTCGACAAAATTCACTGATCAAGCCCTACCGAAGAAGGGGAAACTAGTTTCCTGCAAATAGAATCAATCACGCTTTAATAATATAGGCATACAAGAGTTTGGAAACAAAAGAAAATTAATCGAGTTGGGATCAACTTGCCATCGGCATCCCCATGTATTCAAGAAAACAATCTGATGAAAAAAAAACTATGAGTAGTTTATCCCTGGGAGGTCATGCACCACAATGAAAATAGAGAAAAATGAATGAACCTTGAAAAGCATTAAACTGATAATGACTCAACTAAAATTTATGGATGTATTCATAGGAAAAATCACCCCATTACCTAAGGAAAGCAATGTGTCAAGAGGACATTCACTGGAATGGTTAAGGATGCAAGAAGTGCCACCTCCACTGCAAAGTAGAGGCTAGGTAGCTAAAGGCGCCTCTCGACACCATAGCAAAATATAAAAACTTGGGTCAAATGCCTGGTATAAGGGCAAAAGCAGTTTAGACTTCAGGAAAAGGCACGAGGATGGTGGATCTGGGGGCATGGGGGCCTCACTAGGGGGGAAATACCATACCACATGGGTTCATATTGTGATCCAGGTGGATGTTGGTGGCCACCCACCTATCCCATTTGGACCCCCACAATTGTCTCTTTTGAGCATTTTCAGTTTCCTTAATTGTAGCACAACTTACTATTTTTAGCAGTTTTTCGGGTCCTGAACATCCGGAGCCGTTTTGAGGCCCTAAACAACGTTTTTTGGGAAATTTGGGGGCAACATGGGTCCATGGACCGATGTTGCCCTTCCCAAAATGATAGTTCTCGAATAGATCTTTCTAATGAGCTACCATACGCGTCAAACGGAGATCGTATGCCAAAGTTACGACCCCGGGAAATTGATGTACCAATTTACCCAAAACGGGGCCCACAATTTGGCGTTTCACCTTCTAAGGGTCGGTTTTGGAATGTGAAGGGTTTTCC